>JASDQU011402527.1:49289-60161 GCA_032191745.1 Picea mariana | reverse complement strand
CCTGTGGAACTACACCCTTTGGAACTATGACCTGTGGAACTACGCCCTCTGGAACTATGATCTCTGGAATTATGACCTATGGAACTACGCCCTTTGGAACTATGACCTCTAGAACTACGCCCTCTAGAACTATGCCCTCTGGAACTATGACCTCTAGAACTACGCCCTCTGGAACTATCACCTATAGAACTATGACCTCTGGAACTACGCCCTCTAGAACTATGACCTTTGGAACTACGCCCTCTGGAACTACGCCTAGTTCCACAGGTCATAGTTCTAGAGGGCGTAGTTCCACAGGTCATAGTTCCAGAGGGCGTAGTTCAACATGTCATAGTTTTAGAGGGCGTAGTTGCACGACTCAGAATTCCATAGGGCATAGTTCTACAGGGCGTATTTCTAGAAGTCATAGTTCCAGAGGTCATAGTTCCAGATGACGTAGTTCCACAAGTCACATTTCCATGGATCATAGTTCCAAAGGTCATAGTTCCAGAGGGCGTAGTTCCATGGGTCAAAGTTCCACAGTTCATAGTTCTGGAGGGCATAGTTCCACAGGTCATAGTTCCATAGCTCATAGTTCCAGAGGGTGTAGTTCCACAGCTCATAGTTCCAGAGGGTGTAGTTCCACAGCTCAGTTCCACATGTCATAGTTCCACAGGTCACAGTTCCACAGCTCATAGTTCCAGAGGGCATAGTTCCAGAGGTCATAGTTCCAGAGGTCATATTTCAAGAGGGCATAGTTCCAGAGGTCATAGTTCCAGAGGGAGTAGTTCCAAAGGTCATAGTTCCAGAGGGCGTAGTTCCATAGGTCATAGTTCCAGAGGGTGTAGTTCCATAGGTCATAGTTCCAGAGGGCATAGCTCCACATGTCATAGTTCCACAGGTCACAGTTTCACAATTGATAGTTCTACAGAGAGTATTTCTAGAGGTCATAGTTCCAGAGATCATAGTTCCAGAGGGCGTAGTTCCACAAGTCATTGTTCCATAGGTCGTAGTTCTAGAGGTCATAGTTCCAGAGGGTGTAGTTCCATAGGTCATAGTTATGGAGGGCTTAGTTCCACAGGTCATAGTTCCAGATGTCACAGTTCCACGGGTCATAGTTCCAGAGGGCGTAGTTTTACAGGTCATAGTTCTAGAGGGCGTATTTTTACAGGTCATAATTCTAGAGGTCATAGTTCTAGAAGTCATAGTTCCAGAGAGCATAGTTCCAATGGTCATAGTTCCAGAGGGTGTAGTTCCAGAGGTCATAGTTCTAGAGGTCATAGTTCTAGAGGGCGTAGTTCCAGAGGGCGTAGTTCCACAAGTCATAGTTCCATAGGGCATAGCTCCAAGGGTCATAGTTCCAGAGGGCATAATTCCATAGGTCATAGTTCCAAAGGTCACATTTCCGCAGGTCATAGTTCTACAGGACATAGTTCTAGAGGTCATAGTTCCAGAGGTCATAGTTCCAGACGGCGTAGTTCTAGAGGTCATAGTTCCAAAGGGCGTAGTTCCAAAGGTCATAGTTCCATAGGGTGTAGTTCCAGAGGGCGTAGTTCTACATGTCATAGTTCCAGAGGGCGTAGTTCCATAGGTCATAGTTCCAGAGGGCATAGTTCCACCGGTCATAGTTCCACATGTCAAAGTTCCAAAGGTCATAGTTCCACGAGGCGTATTTCCGCAGCGCGTACTTCTCAGATTTTGTCTTGGGTAATCTCATTAGTATTGTTGGCAATGGAGTTGCACCTCAACAAATTGGAGGAATCCTTGGTGGAGCCCTCACATCAGGCAAAACCTCAGTTGTTGCTTATGGAAGCACATTCCCAGGAGGAGTATAATATCGGCAGAAGAATGGACAAATAATGGTCGAATTTCACATTCATTTGTGAGTAATTACCATACTCCAAAAGCCTCCTCTATATTTGCATTTTTAATAAAAAATTGCAAAGTATCTTCCTATAATGGCATTTTTTGATGGGATTGTGTTCCACACTAATACTCTCTTGCATCTTTGTATCACATAGCTTGTACACACATTGACCTTCAGTATTATTCACTCATTTTGGAGATGTTTTAAGTGCTCATAAAATCCTCCTAAATCTGCCTTGGAATATTCTTTGTCTGGTGTAATGAAGTTCTGGCCCAAAGCATACATCTATGAGTAAATTTAAAAGAATGCAATAAATTTGTCCTTAAAAGTTACCAAGTTTGTTCCCAACATGATACCCCACATGACCAAGAATGGAATCTAGCTATGTACTTAGTTAGTTAGCTCTTTTTCATAAACCAAGCATGCAACATCCTTTAGTTGAATTCCCATACCACACATTTTCCACTCTTCTCACATTTTTTACTTATGAGCAATGAATGAAAAGGTGATTATTTGTTTCACAATCATTTTTACACAATGCATATATTTGGATCTTGCTTGTTCCTCACAACAAATCCCAAGTTAAAAATATTTTCTTCAAAGCCAACCTAAGGAGAATTTTAGATCTTTTTTTATCCTTAACTTCCAAATAGGCCTTGAGCACCAGTAGGCTCATTGATTTTTTATTCAAAAGTTACTTTATATCCTAACTTAGCACTGAAATCTCCCCCTATTTTTTTGTTTGACTAAGCTAAAACATTATGTATCATTTGATTGTATACCTTATAGCCTTAAAGATAAGATTCAACTAAGCATCATGGTTGAGACTATATATTTGTATTTGCTTAATCTACTACTTGGTTCAAAGTATAGAACCTCTTTAGTGTAATGAGGTGATGGAATCCTCCGTGAAAGAAAATGTTCCCACATCCCCAAAACTACATAGATGAGACTATATAGTTGTATTTGCTTCCTTTACTAATTGGTTCAAAGTACATAAATCTCTTTGTAGTGAGGTGATGGAATCCTCCATGAAAATTTTTGTATCCCTACATCCCAAAACTACATTAGAACCAAGTCTTACTTTGTTTTGTGATCTAACCTTTCAAGCTAGGTAATCTCCTATCATTGGGAAAGATCTTACTAATGCTTTTCATTGATTGGAGAAAGGTATCTCTTTTCTAAATAAAGAAACCCCATTGTAGCTAGTACCTGAAAAGACTTGACCAAATTCAAACCTATGATCTATAACCTCCAATACAACATGTTTTGAATGGATAATTCAATCAATTAAACTCATATATATCATAAAAATGTATTCCAAATGTACATTAACTTACTATTATTATAATTCAAAATTATTATATATTCAAACTCACTTTTCCTTACCATGCAAATAAAAAAATTCAGCATATCTAATTTTCACATCCACTCTTTAATGACATGGAATTATTAGGTATACCATGTATCAACAAAAATAGAATTGACACTATTAGATATACTATGTAATAACAAAAATAGAATTCACCACTTTCTAAATAACCTTCCCATAAAAAAGTTGGAAGAATAAGTGAAAATGTAATTAACCAAAAACTAAAAAAATTGGAAGAATAAGTGAAAATGTAATTAACCAAAAACTAACCATTTTTAGATTAAAAAAATCGTTACCAATACATGTTCCGAAATTGAATACATTATTATTTATTATTATTTTTGTTTTATTTTTAAATATAAAATAATTTTAAATTAAAAATATATTAAATATAAATAAAACATATCATATATCATGAAAATTTAAAAATTCAAAAATGTTTACACTCTGAACTGAAACAGTGTAAAGTAAAAACATTGAAAATTCCAATAAAATGTTTACAGTGAGAACTGAAACAGTGTACAGTAACTTGAGTGGCAAGTAAATAAACATTGAGTTCACAGATTTTAAAAGGAGAAAAGTGGAAGAAGTGTGCACAATAATAATATTTAATTTATGGCCAAATTACATGGATATGAGTAAAAGTAGAGTAGCAAATATGGATAAATGCTTTGTTTTAATATTAATGAAGTATGATATTTATTTATTTATTTTTATTTTTTTTTAAGAATTAATGACTTTTTTCCCTGGCAGCTTGTTGGCGAGATAATGGCTGTTTGTAGTTTATACGTTCACATTCTATAGAGGCATGGATGATCCTCTCTATAAATTAAGGCAAAGGACCTATATCCACATCGTATCTTGGAGTGTGGAACCTCATGAACTCACTGCCCTGTGCTATATGCTCTTGAATTTTCCATTTGTCAGGACCTGCATATAACTAGCATAGTTAATGAGATTCAAATGCCAATAGAAGATAGTATCCGTGTCTGCAAGCTGTAATATTATGCACTAACAGAAGCAATTTGATCTTACAGGATAGAGAAAAAAACAAAGGTATAAACCTTAGTGTTTCATACATCAATTTTAACCTTGATGTAAGTTTTCTCCAAACATTTCTCCAAGCATTCGGGCTCTAATTGGAGATTATCGACAATGAGAGGTTGCAGGGTTTTACACGGCTTCAACACCTATCTTGATTAAGTTTCCAGAATATCCTTGCAAAGAAAAACAAATACAAACAATGAATCCAAGAGCTTACTGCTATTTGAATTTGAAGAGCAGAGGGGAAGAAGCAATGGTGTAACTTTCTGTGTCTTTCCACAGATACATATTGACCCCATATCTATTCTGAGCCTATATGCCAATCTAGAAGTAGTAGCTGGATTTGATAGAAGTCAGCCAAGGTGCTCTATTGAAATAACTATTATACATAAATTAATTGACATTCAATGGTTATGGATCTGCAGTTATTTATGTTGAACGTAGGCTCTTGAAAGGTAAATGAATCATAGCTAACTATTTAAAATGGTAAAGTGGTCAATGAAAAACTATCAATACCTTCTGAATACACCCATTTTAGCTTCTTTCCAGAAAAATCAAAGAAAAATTGCAGTGTTAGTTGCAGTGTTACATGTATTCAAAGAAAAATCACAGAATGTCTCAGAAATGCCCCTCGAAAGCACACCATATATGATGAAGTCAGGCAAAGATGAAATGGGTAGAAAACTTACCATCCATGAACCATCATCGGAAGTTATGTAAGTTTTTGTAATTGGGAGATTCAAATCGGTCAGCACTTGTTCAACTGTTAACGGAATGCCATGTTTATTAGCACTGTCAACCTGCATGTAGAAAAAAGATTAATTCAAATTTCAACTAAACCTGGAAAAAAGCACCGGGGTGAGATATAAATGCCTAACCTTAAGGAATTAAACTCAGAAGGCAAAAGAAAGTTGTTTGCATAGTGATTGCATTCTCTCATGTGGTATTGTCAATCTCAACCCTGCGAGGCCAATTCAGAGGATAAGGTCAGTCCGAATGAAATGGTAAGCCTTGGAGAGTTCAGAAGCTATCCAATCCATTTCTGACACAAACACAAAACTCCCATAAGCCCAAAACTCGATAGCACAGAAATTTCATATTGAGTTTCCTGTTCTCGTTCTTGAAGAAAAATGTCGTTATATAGACCTAAGCAGTTTGCAAAGCGGCTCGAATTCCTTTGGAAAACTAAAAAAATACAGATGCAAAAGAGCACGGTTTGCTAATACTGTCAAGTGCTGAATGATTGGCTTGCCCTTCTTCAACTTCAATGAACTTTGATGACTTTCTTTCTCTCATTCGCTCTGCTTATATATCTCCATTTATGTTCTATATGAATCACCTTGAGAGCCTCTCTTCAATCCTGACGTGCCCAGAGCTCCCCGGTGAATCGTACGTGATGTTGGTTGCATCTCTGTGTGCTCTCTGCTTTTCTCTGTGCTCGGATAGACCAGAACTGGCATCGAAAAGAGCGGGGGAGTTGAGATTTTGAAAAAATTTGAAATGGACGATGGAGGGAACGAGTGCATCTCCCCTACGTCAGCTGGCTCAAAAATGGAGAGGCCACGCGGATGACCTTGCGGACACGCACTGCACAAACTAACGGTAATGGTAATATCGTTTGGGGTAGTAGAGTCTCTACCGGCCGGTGTATGTAGTTGTCAGGATAAGGGATCGACAGTGGTCGGAGTAACCAATCTGCGGTTGCCGGCAAAGTTCCAAATCGTTTTCCCTTTAGCCTACGCCTTAATAATTTAGTGTTGAAAATAATGTTTTTAGATCAGGTTAGATAGTTGATAGGGATTACCATCCATGAACAATGGCAATATTGAACCCGCCAGCTCTGGAATTCATCTGTAAATTTGCATATCGCGGAACTTCGAGTGTTGTTTGGAGGACACAGAACAATAGAAGTGCAATGTTGAGTTAGTCAGCCTGCAGATTCGCTTGTCAATTTGTATATCGCGGAATTGTCGGTGCTATTTGTAGGGCGTGGAACAATAGAGGCCCAATTTTCTGCCCCCCATCCCGAGAACCCGCGATCCAAAAAGTGGCCAAGTATGGAATGCAGGATTCGTACATGATCTATAAAAATTTCATGTCCATACTTTATAAGAGTACATACTTAATATGTATTACTCATTTTTTTGAAAACTTTTAGGTGCAGAACTTGGTGGATTCACAACTTTAGATTTCACTTACTTTTATATCACCAACCCGACCAACCGCTTCCCCATTTGATATTGTACTAAATAAATATAAACTAGCCCACGTCCAAATTTTCTATGACATCAACATGAGGGCCTTAAAATTCAAATATCTCGCAAGTTTGCCTATCAATTTGTATATCGCGGAAATGTGGGTGTTATTTGTAGGGCACGGAACAACAGAGGCCCAATTTTGAACCCACCAGGCCGAGAACCCACGATCCAAATAGTGGTTAAGTATGGAATGAGGGATTCGTACATGCTCTATAAAATCTCATGCCCATATTTTTTAGAAGTACATATTTAGTATGTATTGTTCGTTTCCTCTGAATGTTGTTTAGAAGACACGGAACAATAGAACTGCAATGTTGAGCGAGCCAGTCCGCAAGTTCGCCTGTCAATTTGTATATCGTGGGACTCTGGGTGCTATTTGTATGATACAGACCAATAGAGGCCCAGTTTTGAGCCCACCAGACCGAGAACTCACAATCGAAAAAGTGGCCAAGTATGGAATGCGAGATCCGTGCAAGCTCTATAAAAACCTCATGTCCATACCTTATAAGAGTACATACTTAGTATGTATTACTCATTTTTCGGAAAACTTCTAGCTGCGAAAGTTGGGGGATTCACGAATTCAAATTTCAATTACTTTTATATCACCAGGCGAACCAACCGCTTCTCTGGTTGATATTGTAAGAAACAAGTATAAACTGGCCCAAGTCCAATTGTGCTAATACATCGACAGGAGGCCCTTAAAATTCAAATAGTCTGCTTGTCAATTTGTATATCGTGGAACTCTAGGTGCTATTTGTAGGGCACGGAACAACAGAGGCTCAATTTTGAGCCCACCATCCCGAGAACCCGCAATCCAAAAAGTGTCTAAGTATGGAATGAGAGCTATGTACATGCTCTATAAAATCTCATGCCCATACTTTATAAAAGTGCATATTTGGTATGTATAACTCGTTTCTTGTAAACTTTTCTAGGTGCAGAACTTGACGGATACATGTGTTCAGATTTCCACCCATTTTTATATCAGTAGCCCAACCGACCTCTTGCATGTTTCATATTATACAAAAATGTTGGGATACAAGTTTCCGAATACGCGGGTTTTTCTTTCAAATAAGATATTTCACATCATTTTATAATTTTATGTAATCAAATTGTACAATATGAATATTTAATATTAATACTTTAGTATTGAAAATAATATTTTTAGGTAGTGTTAGATAGTTGATAGGGATCAGCATCCGTAAACAATCGCAAGGTTGAGCCCGCCAGCCCTGGAGTCCATCTGTGATTTTGTATATGGCGGAACTCTGAGTGTTGTTTGAACGACACAGAACAATAGAAGTGCAATGTTGAGTGAGCCAGGTGGCAAGTCCGCCTGTCCATTTGTATATCGCGGAACTCTTGGGTGCTATTTGTAGGTCATGGAACAATAAAGGCCCAGTTTTGAGCCCACCAGCCCGAGAACCCGCGAACCAAAGATTGGCTTAAGTATGGAATGCGGGAACAGTACATGCTCTATAAAATCTCACGTTCGTACTTTTTAAAAGTAGATTTTATGAATTACTCATTTTTTTCGGAAAATTTCTTGGTAAGAAAGTTGGCAGATTCACGTATTCATATTTCACTTACTTTTCTATCACCAGCTCGACCGATCGATGGCTTCCCCATTTCATATTGTACAAACCTCCTTGTCTAATTAAATTGTACAATATCAATATTTAATATTAATAATTTAGTATTCAAAATAATGTTTTTAGATAATATTAAATACTTAATAGGGATTATAATCCGTAAAAAATGGCACTCTTGAGGCCGCTAGCCCTGAATTTCGTTTGTCAATTTTTATATCACGGAACTTCGAGTATTGTTTGTATGAAATGAAACAAAAGGAGTGAAATGTTGACCGAGCTATCCCGCAGGTCCACTGACCAATTTGTATATTGCGGAATTATGGATGCTATTTGTAGCCCACGGAACAATGGATGCCCAATTTAGAGCCCGCCAGTCCGAGAACCGACGATCCAAAAAGTGGCCAACTATGGAATGCGGGATCCATACATGCTCTATAACATCTCATGCTCATACTTTATAGTACATATTTAGTGTGTATTACTCGTTTTTCAGAAAATTTCTAGTTTCTCTTTTCTCTCTGCTTTCCCTTTTTGACTCACGGGTTCCTGCATAGGCGGGTTTAACATTGCGTTTCCATTGTTCCACCGTGTGCAACTAGCACCCGGACTTCCGCAATTTACAAATTAGCAAACAAACCCCCCTTCAGCTCGTATGCTTTCGCTTTCTATTTACTTGGTCCTTTTTCCCAATGTCTCATGATTTTATATACAGAACCCGAAATTCAGCAATACACAAAATGCCCTCTCGCAATTGTGCTTCTGTTGTTCCCCTATGCACAAAAAGCAGCCGAAATTCCATGACATACAAATTGACGGTCGATATCTGTCACTAAGATGCAATATGACCATTGTCCCTTCACGTCTCCTGGGTATATCAATTTCGCGGGTTGGTGGGTGCACGAAATGTACAATGCTTCGTCACAATTCGCCATCACCACTGCTTTCATACTTGTTTCCAAATATACAGTAATTAAGCTTTAATTCTAGTAGTTCATCCTGCAGGGACCATTAAGATTGTCATTAATGGTTAGAAATCCAGAGAAGATTTGTCATTACTACAAATTAAACTATTATTTGCGCAGAAGTATGTTATCCTTTCCAAGTATTCATTTCAAACATGATGCAATTTGTTTTTGTGTGCTGGCGGGTTGGCACCTTTAAGAAATTTCTAATTCTTAATCTCTCTTCGTTGTCACCGCAACCTTCGCACTTTTTTCTAATTATGCAATTAGTGAGCTATAATGGTGACAACTCATTCTGCATGAACCATGGAGATTGTCATTGATCAATGAAAGGCTTGAGGGGATATTCCATTGAGATGCATTAAACCATAATTTGTGGAGGCTTATATTATCCCTCCCCGATTTTCATTTCAAACATCGTCTTGAGAAAACGGAAATTGTCGTTAGCTTGTGGTAGCAGTTCTATCCAGATACAATAAACACATTCGGGCATAATGGCCAGAGGTTCCACTATTTCAAGGCATATTCTTACTGCTCATATCCCTCCGCCCAGGAGCAAAAAAGGAGATGGTCCCTTGGTACACCGAGAGATATATTTCAAGCCAAATAATTCCAAGGCAACCATGCCTGCTCAAAGAACCTGCTCAGTTGCATTCATGGTTGTCGCAGAGGCTGATGTCATTGATTTCGACCTGGAAGAAGATGATCTGATGGCCGACGATATGGCAATGGATGATGGCAATGCAGAGACTCTTCCCACTCCTGCGCCCAAAAAGAAATCAACCATAACAGGTAGAACTTCCCAACTCAGTGATGGCGGTCCTGACAACACCAAAAGGAGTTTCAGAAAATAAACTGACGTTGAACGCAATAGTCGCTTTACAGTGCGAAAGTAGGAATTCCAGAGTTCGAAATTACTAGGTGGAAGGAAGAGTTTCACTGTAAAGAAATGATATGTTGATGCTCCCAGAGATATATTTCAAGCCAAAAAATTATTCACTTGCGGGACTACTGTCCTATTCTCTGGATATACAATTAACATCTTCAGGAATCAGGTCCAGAACTCTCATTGCTGCAAAGCATTTTTCTACTAGTCATCTCCTTCCACCCAGAATGGACTAATTTGAGCCTCTGAAATTGCACGTGCAACCTGTGTCCCTGAATTTTTTTCGACTATGCAAAGGTGGTTTCAGTTAAGGGCTATTCCATTTTCCCTGCAACGTTTTTCATCTTCTTCCTCACGTGAAGCTTCTGAAAACTATCAATTTCAGCACAAGATGATTCATCGAGGAGAAAACTGCAAGGATGTTGCATACTGCGGATCCCGTGCCTGTGTTTCTGGCAGATACGTTCAATGTTTTGGCCCAAAGAACTGGGTCCAATTTCTAAGGATAGATGTACAATACTCGGGTTTTTCTTATTTTTTTAAATGGATTTTCTATTAAAAAAAAAATCCTTGGAGTCTTCGTTGCTACTTCTTTTCTGGATTTAACGCTTGTTCTCATTGGCATGGTTCAGTGTTGTCGTAGTTCTTGGATATTGTGTTTACTTAGGTTATTTTTTCTAATATGGAACATGTAACAATTATATGAAAATGTACTCTGTCAATCCCCCATCCTTTTATGAAAACAAAAAATGGATTACACACAGTTTCAAACCAACGCTCAATTCTATTCATAATGCAGATAGAACATAGCAATACCAATGTACAATCTTGCAGCAAAATCGTCATTCTTGTTTCTAGACATGCAGTTATTAAGTTTTAATGCTAACAACCCATAATGCAAAAATTGTAATACTT
>JASDQU011402527.1:33962-49209 GCA_032191745.1 Picea mariana | reverse complement strand
CCTGTGGAACTACACCCTTTGGAACTATGACCTGTGGAACTACGCCCTCTGGAACTATGATCTCTGGAATTATGACCTATGGAACTACGCCCTTTGGAACTATGACCTCTAGAACTACGCCCTCTAGAACTATGCCCTCTGGAACTATGACCTCTAGAACTACGCCCTCTGGAACTATCACCTATAGAACTATGACCTCTGGAACTACGCCCTCTAGAACTATGACCTTTGGAACTACGCCCTCTGGAACTACGCCTAGTTCCACAGGTCATAGTTCTAGAGGGCGTAGTTCCACAGGTCATAGTTCCAGAGGGCGTAGTTCAACATGTCATAGTTTTAGAGGGCGTAGTTGCACGACTCAGAATTCCATAGGGCATAGTTCTACAGGGCGTATTTCTAGAAGTCATAGTTCCAGAGGTCATAGTTCCAGATGACGTAGTTCCACAAGTCACATTTCCATGGATCATAGTTCCAAAGGTCATAGTTCCAGAGGGCGTAGTTCCATGGGTCAAAGTTCCACAGTTCATAGTTCTGGAGGGCATAGTTCCACAGGTCATAGTTCCATAGCTCATAGTTCCAGAGGGTGTAGTTCCACAGCTCATAGTTCCAGAGGGTGTAGTTCCACAGCTCAGTTCCACATGTCATAGTTCCACAGGTCACAGTTCCACAGCTCATAGTTCCAGAGGGCATAGTTCCAGAGGTCATAGTTCCAGAGGTCATATTTCAAGAGGGCATAGTTCCAGAGGTCATAGTTCCAGAGGGAGTAGTTCCAAAGGTCATAGTTCCAGAGGGCGTAGTTCCATAGGTCATAGTTCCAGAGGGTGTAGTTCCATAGGTCATAGTTCCAGAGGGCATAGCTCCACATGTCATAGTTCCACAGGTCACAGTTTCACAATTGATAGTTCTACAGAGAGTATTTCTAGAGGTCATAGTTCCAGAGATCATAGTTCCAGAGGGCGTAGTTCCACAAGTCATTGTTCCATAGGTCGTAGTTCTAGAGGTCATAGTTCCAGAGGGTGTAGTTCCATAGGTCATAGTTATGGAGGGCTTAGTTCCACAGGTCATAGTTCCAGATGTCACAGTTCCACGGGTCATAGTTCCAGAGGGCGTAGTTTTACAGGTCATAGTTCTAGAGGGCGTATTTTTACAGGTCATAATTCTAGAGGTCATAGTTCTAGAAGTCATAGTTCCAGAGAGCATAGTTCCAATGGTCATAGTTCCAGAGGGTGTAGTTCCAGAGGTCATAGTTCTAGAGGTCATAGTTCTAGAGGGCGTAGTTCCAGAGGGCGTAGTTCCACAAGTCATAGTTCCATAGGGCATAGCTCCAAGGGTCATAGTTCCAGAGGGCATAATTCCATAGGTCATAGTTCCAAAGGTCACATTTCCGCAGGTCATAGTTCTACAGGACATAGTTCTAGAGGTCATAGTTCCAGAGGTCATAGTTCCAGACGGCGTAGTTCTAGAGGTCATAGTTCCAAAGGGCGTAGTTCCAAAGGTCATAGTTCCATAGGGTGTAGTTCCAGAGGGCGTAGTTCTACATGTCATAGTTCCAGAGGGCGTAGTTCCATAGGTCATAGTTCCAGAGGGCATAGTTCCACCGGTCATAGTTCCACATGTCAAAGTTCCAAAGGTCATAGTTCCACGAGGCGTATTTCCGCAGCGCGTACTTCTCAGATTTTGTCTTGGGTAATCTCATTAGTATTGTTGGCAATGGAGTTGCACCTCAACAAATTGGAGGAATCCTTGGTGGAGCCCTCACATCAGGCAAAACCTCAGTTGTTGCTTATGGAAGCACATTCCCAGGAGGAGTATAATATCGGCAGAAGAATGGACAAATAATGGTCGAATTTCACATTCATTTGTGAGTAATTACCATACTCCAAAAGCCTCCTCTATATTTGCATTTTTAATAAAAAATTGCAAAGTATCTTCCTATAATGGCATTTTTTGATGGGATTGTGTTCCACACTAATACTCTCTTGCATCTTTGTATCACATAGCTTGTACACACATTGACCTTCAGTATTATTCACTCATTTTGGAGATGTTTTAAGTGCTCATAAAATCCTCCTAAATCTGCCTTGGAATATTCTTTGTCTGGTGTAATGAAGTTCTGGCCCAAAGCATACATCTATGAGTAAATTTAAAAGAATGCAATAAATTTGTCCTTAAAAGTTACCAAGTTTGTTCCCAACATGATACCCCACATGACCAAGAATGGAATCTAGCTATGTACTTAGTTAGTTAGCTCTTTTTCATAAACCAAGCATGCAACATCCTTTAGTTGAATTCCCATACCACACATTTTCCACTCTTCTCACATTTTTTACTTATGAGCAATGAATGAAAAGGTGATTATTTGTTTCACAATCATTTTTACACAATGCATATATTTGGATCTTGCTTGTTCCTCACAACAAATCCCAAGTTAAAAATATTTTCTTCAAAGCCAACCTAAGGAGAATTTTAGATCTTTTTTTATCCTTAACTTCCAAATAGGCCTTGAGCACCAGTAGGCTCATTGATTTTTTATTCAAAAGTTACTTTATATCCTAACTTAGCACTGAAATCTCCCCCTATTTTTTTGTTTGACTAAGCTAAAACATTATGTATCATTTGATTGTATACCTTATAGCCTTAAAGATAAGATTCAACTAAGCATCATGGTTGAGACTATATATTTGTATTTGCTTAATCTACTACTTGGTTCAAAGTATAGAACCTCTTTAGTGTAATGAGGTGATGGAATCCTCCGTGAAAGAAAATGTTCCCACATCCCCAAAACTACATAGATGAGACTATATAGTTGTATTTGCTTCCTTTACTAATTGGTTCAAAGTACATAAATCTCTTTGTAGTGAGGTGATGGAATCCTCCATGAAAATTTTTGTATCCCTACATCCCAAAACTACATTAGAACCAAGTCTTACTTTGTTTTGTGATCTAACCTTTCAAGCTAGGTAATCTCCTATCATTGGGAAAGATCTTACTAATGCTTTTCATTGATTGGAGAAAGGTATCTCTTTTCTAAATAAAGAAACCCCATTGTAGCTAGTACCTGAAAAGACTTGACCAAATTCAAACCTATGATCTATAACCTCCAATACAACATGTTTTGAATGGATAATTCAATCAATTAAACTCATATATATCATAAAAATGTATTCCAAATGTACATTAACTTACTATTATTATAATTCAAAATTATTATATATTCAAACTCACTTTTCCTTACCATGCAAATAAAAAAATTCAGCATATCTAATTTTCACATCCACTCTTTAATGACATGGAATTATTAGGTATACCATGTATCAACAAAAATAGAATTGACACTATTAGATATACTATGTAATAACAAAAATAGAATTCACCACTTTCTAAATAACCTTCCCATAAAAAAGTTGGAAGAATAAGTGAAAATGTAATTAACCAAAAACTAAAAAAATTGGAAGAATAAGTGAAAATGTAATTAACCAAAAACTAACCATTTTTAGATTAAAAAAATCGTTACCAATACATGTTCCGAAATTGAATACATTATTATTTATTATTATTTTTGTTTTATTTTTAAATATAAAATAATTTTAAATTAAAAATATATTAAATATAAATAAAACATATCATATATCATGAAAATTTAAAAATTCAAAAATGTTTACACTCTGAACTGAAACAGTGTAAAGTAAAAACATTGAAAATTCCAATAAAATGTTTACAGTGAGAACTGAAACAGTGTACAGTAACTTGAGTGGCAAGTAAATAAACATTGAGTTCACAGATTTTAAAAGGAGAAAAGTGGAAGAAGTGTGCACAATAATAATATTTAATTTATGGCCAAATTACATGGATATGAGTAAAAGTAGAGTAGCAAATATGGATAAATGCTTTGTTTTAATATTAATGAAGTATGATATTTATTTATTTATTTTTATTTTTTTTTAAGAATTAATGACTTTTTTCCCTGGCAGCTTGTTGGCGAGATAATGGCTGTTTGTAGTTTATACGTTCACATTCTATAGAGGCATGGATGATCCTCTCTATAAATTAAGGCAAAGGACCTATATCCACATCGTATCTTGGAGTGTGGAACCTCATGAACTCACTGCCCTGTGCTATATGCTCTTGAATTTTCCATTTGTCAGGACCTGCATATAACTAGCATAGTTAATGAGATTCAAATGCCAATAGAAGATAGTATCCGTGTCTGCAAGCTGTAATATTATGCACTAACAGAAGCAATTTGATCTTACAGGATAGAGAAAAAAACAAAGGTATAAACCTTAGTGTTTCATACATCAATTTTAACCTTGATGTAAGTTTTCTCCAAACATTTCTCCAAGCATTCGGGCTCTAATTGGAGATTATCGACAATGAGAGGTTGCAGGGTTTTACACGGCTTCAACACCTATCTTGATTAAGTTTCCAGAATATCCTTGCAAAGAAAAACAAATACAAACAATGAATCCAAGAGCTTACTGCTATTTGAATTTGAAGAGCAGAGGGGAAGAAGCAATGGTGTAACTTTCTGTGTCTTTCCACAGATACATATTGACCCCATATCTATTCTGAGCCTATATGCCAATCTAGAAGTAGTAGCTGGATTTGATAGAAGTCAGCCAAGGTGCTCTATTGAAATAACTATTATACATAAATTAATTGACATTCAATGGTTATGGATCTGCAGTTATTTATGTTGAACGTAGGCTCTTGAAAGGTAAATGAATCATAGCTAACTATTTAAAATGGTAAAGTGGTCAATGAAAAACTATCAATACCTTCTGAATACACCCATTTTAGCTTCTTTCCAGAAAAATCAAAGAAAAATTGCAGTGTTAGTTGCAGTGTTACATGTATTCAAAGAAAAATCACAGAATGTCTCAGAAATGCCCCTCGAAAGCACACCATATATGATGAAGTCAGGCAAAGATGAAATGGGTAGAAAACTTACCATCCATGAACCATCATCGGAAGTTATGTAAGTTTTTGTAATTGGGAGATTCAAATCGGTCAGCACTTGTTCAACTGTTAACGGAATGCCATGTTTATTAGCACTGTCAACCTGCATGTAGAAAAAAGATTAATTCAAATTTCAACTAAACCTGGAAAAAAGCACCGGGGTGAGATATAAATGCCTAACCTTAAGGAATTAAACTCAGAAGGCAAAAGAAAGTTGTTTGCATAGTGATTGCATTCTCTCATGTGGTATTGTCAATCTCAACCCTGCGAGGCCAATTCAGAGGATAAGGTCAGTCCGAATGAAATGGTAAGCCTTGGAGAGTTCAGAAGCTATCCAATCCATTTCTGACACAAACACAAAACTCCCATAAGCCCAAAACTCGATAGCACAGAAATTTCATATTGAGTTTCCTGTTCTCGTTCTTGAAGAAAAATGTCGTTATATAGACCTAAGCAGTTTGCAAAGCGGCTCGAATTCCTTTGGAAAACTAAAAAAATACAGATGCAAAAGAGCACGGTTTGCTAATACTGTCAAGTGCTGAATGATTGGCTTGCCCTTCTTCAACTTCAATGAACTTTGATGACTTTCTTTCTCTCATTCGCTCTGCTTATATATCTCCATTTATGTTCTATATGAATCACCTTGAGAGCCTCTCTTCAATCCTGACGTGCCCAGAGCTCCCCGGTGAATCGTACGTGATGTTGGTTGCATCTCTGTGTGCTCTCTGCTTTTCTCTGTGCTCGGATAGACCAGAACTGGCATCGAAAAGAGCGGGGGAGTTGAGATTTTGAAAAAATTTGAAATGGACGATGGAGGGAACGAGTGCATCTCCCCTACGTCAGCTGGCTCAAAAATGGAGAGGCCACGCGGATGACCTCGCGGACACGCATTGCACAAACTAACGGTAATGGTAATATCGTTTGGGGTAGTAGAGTCTCTAGCGGCCGGTGTATGTAGTTGTCAGGATATGGGATCGAGAGTGGTCGGAGTAACCAATCTGCGGTTGTCGGCAAAGTTTCAAATCGTTTTCCCTTTAGCCTATGCCTTAATAATTTAGTGTTGAAAATAATGTTTTTAGATCATGTTAGATAGTTGATAGGGATTATCATCCATGAACAATGGCAATATTGAACCTGCTAGCTCTGGAGTCCATCTGTAAATTTGCATATCGCGGAACTCGGAATGTTGTTTGGAGGATACAGAACAATAGAAGTGCAATGTTGAGTTAGTCAGCCTGCAGATCCGCTTGTCAATTTGTATATCGTGGAATTGTCAGTGCTATTTGTAGGGCGTGGAACAATAGAGGCCCAATTTTCAGTGCCCCATCCCGAGAACCCGCAATCTAAAAAGTGGCCAAGTATGGAATGCGGGATTCGTACATGATTTATAAAAATTTCATGTCCATACTTTATAAGAGTACATACTTAGTATGTATTACTCATTTTTTTGAAAAATTTTAGGTGCAGAACTTGGTGGATTCACAACTTCAGATTTCACTTACTTTTATATCACCAACCCGACCGACCGCTTCCCCATTTGATATTGTACTAAATAAATATAAACTAGCCCAAGTCCAAATTTTCTATGACATCAACATGAGGGCCTTAAAATTCAAATATCTCGCAAGTCTGCCTATCAATTTGTATATCGCGGAAATGTGGGTGTTATTTGTAGGGCATGGAACAACAAAGGCCCAATTTTGAACCCACCAGGCCGAGAACCCACGATCCAAATAGTGGTTAAGTATGGAATGAGAGATCCGTACATGCTCTATAAAATCTCATGTCCATATTTTTTAGAAGTACATATTTAGTATGTATTGTTCGTTTCCTCTGAATGTTGTTTAGAAGACACGGAACAATAGAACTGCAATGTTGAGCGAGCCAGTCCGCAAGTTCGTCTGTCAATTTGTATATCGTGGGACTCTGGGTGCTATTTGTAAGATACAGACCAATAGAGGCCCAGTTTTGAGCCCACCAGACCGAGAACTCGCGATCAAAAAAGTGGCCAAGTATGGAATGCGGGATCCGTGCAAGCTCTATAAAAACCTCATGTCCATACCTTATAAGAGTACATACTTAGTATGTATTACTCATTTTTCAAAAAACTTCTAGCTGCGAAAGTTGGGGGATTCACGAATTCAAATTTCAATTACTTTTATATCACCAGGCGAACCAACCGCTTCTCTGGTTGATATTGTAAGAAACGAGTATAAACTGGCCCAAGTCCAATTGTGCTAATACATCGACAGGAGGCCCTTAAAATTCAAATAGTCTGCTTGTCAATATGTATATCGTGGAACTCTAGATGCTATTTGTAGGGCACGGAACAACAGAGGCCCAATTTTGAGCCCACCATCCCGAGAACCCGCGATCCAAAAAGTGTCTAAGTATGGAATGAGAGCTATGTACATGCTCTATAAAATCTCATGCCCATACTTTATAAAAGTGCATATTTTGTATGTATAACTCGTTTCTTGTAAAATTTTCTAGGTGCAGAACTTGACGGATACATGTGTTCAGATTTCCACCCATTTTTATATCAGTAGCCCAACCGACCTCTTGCCTGTTTCATATTATACAAAAATGTTGGGATACAAGTTTTCGAATATGCGGGTTTTTCTTTGAAATAAGATATTTGACATCATTTTATAATTTTATGTAATCAAATTGTACAATATGAATATTTAATATTAATACTTTAGTATTGAAAATAATATTTTTAGGTAGTGTTAGATAGTTGATAGGGATCAACATCCGTAAACAATCGCAAGGTTGAGCCCGCCAGCCCTGGAGTCCATCTGTGATTTTGTATATGGCGGAACTCTGAGTGTTGTTTGAACGTCACAAAA
Source organism: Picea mariana (assembly GCA_032191745.1). Taxonomy (NCBI): domain Eukaryota; kingdom Viridiplantae; phylum Streptophyta; class Pinopsida; order Pinales; family Pinaceae; genus Picea; species Picea mariana. The sequence goes on along the minus strand of JASDQU011402527.1, from coordinate 41,398 downwards.
CAATAGAAGTGCAATGTTGAGTCAGCCAGGTGGCAAGTCCGCCTGTCCATTTGTATATCGCAGAACTCTTAGGTGCTATTTGTAGGTCACGGAACAATAGAGGCCCAGTTTTGAGCCCGCCAGCCCGAGAACCCGCGAACCAAAGATTGGCTTAAGTATGGAATGCGGGAACAGTACATGCTCTATAAAATCTCACGTTTGTACTTTTTAAAAGTAGATTTTATGAATTACTCATTTTTTTCGAAAAATTTCTTGGTAAGAAAGTTGGCAGATTCACGTATTCATATTTCACTTACTTTTCTATCACCAGCTCGACCGATCGACGGCTTCCCCATTTCATATTGTACAAACCTCCTTGTCTAATTAAATTGTACAATATCAATATTTAATATTAATAATTTAGTATTCAAAATAATGTTTTTAGATAATGTTAAATACTTAATAGGGATTATAATCCGTAAAAAATGGCACACTTGAGGCCGCTAGCCCTGGATTTCGTTTGTCAATTTTTATATCACGAAACTTCGAGTACTGTTTGTATGAAATGAAACAAAAGGAGTGAAATGTTGACCGAGCTATCCCGCAGGTCCACTGACCAATTTGTATATCGTAGAATTATGGATGCTATTTGTAGACCACGGAACAATGGATGCCCAATTTAGAGCCCGCCAGTCCGAGAACCGACGATCCAAAAAGTGGCCAACTATGGAATGCGGGATCCATACATGCTCTATAACATCTCATGCTCATACTTTATTGTACATATTTAGTGTGTATTACTCGTTTTTCAGAAAATTTCTAGTTTCTCTTTTCTCTCTGCTTTCCCTTTTTGACTCACGGGTTCCTGCATAGGCGGGTTTAACATTGTGTTTCCATTGTTCCGCCGTGTGCAACTAGCACCCGGACTTCCGCAATTTACAAATTAGCAAACAAACCCCCCTTCATCTCGTATGCTTTCGCTTTCTATTTACTTAGTCCTTTTTCCCAATGTCTCATGATTTTATATACAGAACCCGAAATTCAGCAATACACAAAATGCCCTCTCGCAATTGCGCTTCTGTTGTTCCCCTATGCACAAACAGCAGCCGAAATTCCACGACATACAAATTGACGGTCGATATCTGTCACTAAGATGCAATATGACCATCGTCCCTTCACGTCTCCTGGGTATATCAATTTCGCGGGTTGGTGGGTGCACGAAATGTACAATGCTTCGTCACAATTCGCCATCACCGCTGCTTTCGTACTTGTTTCCAAATATACAGTAATTAAGCTTTAATTCTAGTAGTTCATCCTGCAGGGACCATTAAGATTGTCATTAATGGTTAGAAATCCAGAGAAGATTTGTCATTACTACAAATTAAACTATTATTTGCGCAGAAGTATGTTATCCTTTCCAAGTATTCATTTCAAACATGATGCAATTTGTTTTTGTGTGCTAGCAGGTTGGCGCCTTTAAGAAATTTCTAATTCTTAATATCTCTTCGTTGTCACCGCAACCTTCGCACTTTTTTCTAATTATGCAATTAGTGAGCTATAATGGTGACAACTCGTTCTGCATGAACCATGGAGATTGTCATTGATCAATGAAAGGCTTGAGGGGATATTCCATTGAGACACATTAAACCATAATTTGTGGAGGCTTATATTATCCCTCCTCGATTTTCATTTCAAACATCGTCTTGAGAAAACGGAAATTGTCGTTAGCTTGTGGTATCAGTTCTATCCAGATACAATAAACACATTCGAGCGTAATGGCCAGAGGTTCCACTATTTCAAGGCATATTCTTATTGCTCATCTCCCTCCGCCCAGGAGAAAAAAAGGAGATGGTCCCTTGGTACACCAAGAGATATATTTCAAGCCAAATAATTCCAAGGCAACCATGCCTGCTCAAAGAACCTGCTCAGTTGCATTCATGGTTGTCGCAGAGGCTGATGTCATTGATTCCGAGCTGGAAGAAGATGATCTGATGGCCGATGATATGGCAATGGATGATGGCAATGCAGAGACTCTTCCCACTCCTGCGCCCAAAAAGAAATCAACCATAATAGGCAGAACTTCCCAACTCAGTGATAGCGGTCCTGACAACACCAAAAGGAGTTTCAGAAAATAAACTGACGTTGAATGCAATAGTCGCTTTACAGTGCGAAAGTAGGAATTCCAGAGTTCGAAATTACTAGTTGGAAGGAAGAGTTTCACTGTAAAGAAATGATATGTTGATGCTCCCAAAGATATATTTCAAGCCAAAAAATTATTCACTTGTGGGACTACTATCCTATTCTCTGGATATACAATTAACATTTTCGGGAATCAGGTCCAGAACTCTCATTGCTGCAAAGCATTTTTCTACTAGTCATCTCCTTCCACCCAGAATGGACTAATTTGAGCCTCTGAAATTGCACGTGCAACCTGTGTCCCTGAATTTTTTTCGACTATGCAAAGGTGGTTTCAGCTAAGGGCTATTCCATTTTCCCTGCAACGTTTTTCATCTTCTTCCTCACGTGAAGCTTCTGAAAACTATCAATTTCAACACAAGATGATTCATCGAGGAGAAAACTGCAAGGATATTGCATACTGCGGATCCCGTGCCTGTGTTTCTGGCAGATACGTTCAATGTTTTGGCCCAAAGAACTGGGTCCAATTTCTAAGGATAGATGTACAATACTCGGGTTTTTCTTATTTTTTTAAATGGATTTTCTATTAAAAAAAAAATTTCTTGGAGTCTTCGTTGCTGCTTCTTTTCTGGATTTAACGCTTGTTCTCATTGGCATGGTTCAATGTTGTCGTAGTTCTTGGATATTGTGTTTACTTAGGTTATTTTTTCTAATATGGAACATGTAACAATTATATGACAATGTACTCTGTCAATCTCCCATCCTTTTATGCAAACAAAAAATGGATTACACACAGTTTCAAACCAACGCTCAATTCTATTCATAATGCAGATAGAACATAGCAATACCAATGTACAATCTTGCAGCAAAATCGTCATTCTTGTTTCTAGACATGCAGTTATTAAGTTTTAATGCTAACAACCCATAATGCAAAAATTGTAATACTTAAGTTAATATGTTATAGTCATAGAAGAATGCATCAAGAACACAGTCACTGTAACACTCTGTTTCCCCCAGTTTGTAAAAATAACTGGACTGGCCAAAAACTGTGGCAAACTCAGAAATGTGAATATGTATTATATGAATAATATTGCAGGACTGCTGAGAGGGGATGTGCAGAAAAAGAGACCACGATGGCCATGGAAGGCACCTAGAAAGGTGGCGTTAACTTCCACCGAGAATCAATACCGTATTTGGACTTCACTGGCCCAGAGAACCAAAAGTGGCTCGCTGGCCCCGAATTAAATGTCTCGCAGGCTGGTAGGAAGATGGGTCCTCAGGAATTAATGAGGGATGGGGAGGTGAACCGCCCATCCGTAGAGCCGTCAGGCCTGACCAGCGTGAGGGAAATTGCGCCACACACAACCTCACAAGAGGATAAGGCGTGGGGTAGAAGCGATTGGGGGCAGGGGCGAGGGGAGGAAGAGAACTCTAGCGATACGCAGAGTGAGTGATAGCAGAGAGGAAGGAGAGTAACCTTCGCTTCTGGTCACTGGCAAACAGAGACACAGTCTCATAGCATCGTGGTCTCAACTCAGGGGTGGCTAGTGGTAAATTCGCTGGGAGTCATTGAGCCTACGGTTGGGTGGAAACGAGCACCCCTCTCAGCAGTTGCATAACCTCTGGTGTTATTTCTGATAAGTGTTTTTCCTCTGGCACCTTGAAATATATATTTATTCTGACATTTATGTTTATAAGCTGTGAAATGGTGAATGATTTCATAGTAGGAATGTTTGTATGGTGTTTTGATCGGTACTAGTAGATGCATGTTTATAATGGAAAGACTACATATGGCTTATGTCTTCATAAATCGCTATTTATATGCATACTGATCTAATTCAGACTGCATGTCTGATTCATGGGAAAAAGATACCCTTATCTGCCTCAGATAGTACCCTGGGTAAAAAACCTTTCCATTGAGATACCCTCTTTAAAAAGCCCATCAAGAACCAAGAAAGAGAATGTGAAGGCGCAAGGCCTTAGTAACCTTGCACGAGGAGGAACGATCTTCCTGAAAACCCGAGATGGCAACATAAGGATGAAGTATCGAATCAACGGACGAGATCTCGTCGGGAGATCTATGGTCACTCATGACCGTCAGATCGGAAGAAGAAGATGGAGTGTTAAGTGCCTTAACCCTGAATAGGTGTTGATCGACGGACAAGATTCCATCGAGAAACCTGTGGTCACGCATGACTGTTAGATTGGTAGGAGTAAGTAGGGTGTTAAGTGCCTTACCCATTTGTTTTCTTTGTCTTCGTGGGTAGCGAAGAAATCGGGACTGTAGATCCCCAAGGTCCATGGGAGTATCTGGACCGTTGATTTTTCCACGTTCAGGAAGTCGTGGAAAAATGCACAGGTAGGAACCAATCGGAGTTGTCAGATATCGGCTGGAAAACCCGATAGTTGTTGGATCTGTCAGGAGTTACCCGAGGGTTAAACCCCCGGCGAATAGGGGCGAAAGCCTCAAAATAGATCTAGCCCGTCCAAACAACGAAGGCCACGTGTCGTGAGATTTCCCATTTCAAGAAATCAGGAATCGCGAACTCGGGAGTCCTGATGACGAGAGATCGGGACTTTCCATGGTGGAAACCTCGAAGAAGTTTTGGGACCGTCCGATCTCGGGAGGTTACGTGTCGAAAGCTTACCCATTTCGGGAAATCGAGAGTTGAGAACTCAGGAGTTATGGTGATGAGAGATCGGAACTTTCCATTGTGGAAACCCCGGAACAGATCTGGACCATCCGATTTAAGGGGGCCACGTGTCGCGAGATTTCCCATTTCGGGAAATCGGGAATCGCAAACTCGGGAGTCCTGGTGACAAGAGATCGGGACTTTCCATGGTGGAAGCCCCAGGACAGATCTGGGTCGTCCGATTTAAGGAGGCTACGTGTCGAGAGATTACCCATTTCGGGAAATCGGGGATCGGGGATTCGGGAGTTCCATTGACAGGAACTCGGGCTCTCGCCTTGATAAATCCTGACCTATAATATCGAGACATTAGAATGTGGCAAAGTCTCGATGAACGGACGAGATTCCTTCGGGGAATCTCAGAGTCTATAATGACCGTCATATGTGGAGAAGAGACGTCAACTTTAAGCCGGGGCGCGAATACGCCTTAGGGTAAGCGGCGAGCAGATTTGGACAGCCAGAGTCCACCCGCCCAGATCTACGGCTGAGGTTTCATTCCGAAGCCCCCTTGTTGTTCTGCCTTTAGCAGTGGGGAGGGGGGGGTCCGAAATCGAACGTGCAACTCGGGAACGGTCAGGATCAATTCGCCTTGATCAACGACATTCAGGCGAATTTCGAACCCCCCTTGCCATTCTGCCTTTAATGGGGGGGGGGTCCGGAATGGTGTGGCATGTGAAGTGGGACCCGTCTCCTGTCACGTCGCCCACCGTGTCGTGTTTCCCCTCTTGCCACCTGTACTCCGCTCACCCACGCGACAGGGCCGTTCCTATCGGCCATTTGTGAACCCTGTAGGAACTCGTCCCTATTGGCCAGTTACTAGCCCTGTCGGGGTTCAGCGGTTGCAGAGTCGAACGTTTCGACATCACTATAGCGCTGAGGCGCAAAATACAAAAGAGGCACCGCGATTATTTGAGCTGTGATCATGACCCGCGATCACATGGGAACGAAGAGAGAGAAAGAGCTAGCTTGCGCTAGGCCTCTGTAGGTAATTCGGGGGCTCTGATTCTGCAGGAATCAACGAAAATTTTGATTATGGTAGTGGTTATGTGACAGTCACACCCACACATTCCAATAAAATCTAATCTTCAACAAAGAATTTGTTGGCAATTAGTAGAAAATGAAGTTTAATAGTTATGTTAATATGTTACAGTCATGGAAGAATTTATCAAGAACATACTTGCACGCACAGGTTGCAATAAAATCTAATCTTCAACAATGCATTTGCTGACAATTAGTAGAAAATGATGGTTTTGCAACAATGGGGCTTCTTTGAAACCAATTCATGCTTACAAAAATTGCCCTCCGCCTTTCTATTTTCCCACTCTTTTATTCCCTGTAGTTTCTCTTCCTGGTTACTTAATCGTTTTTTTCTGAAAATGCCTCGCTGTGCGGCTTGGCGGATTCATGCGTTTCCAACAAGCGCTTCCCCTTTCTTTAAATTGGACCTCTATTGTTCCATGTCCTACAAGTAGCACCCAGAGTTCTGCCATATACAAATTGATAGGTGGACTTGCGCGCTAACTGGCTCAACATTGCACTTGTACTTTTTCATGACCTTCAAACAGCATTTGTACCTCCGCACTATACAAATTGATACACGGGCTCCAGGGCTGGCGAGCTCAAGATTGCCTTTGTATACAGATGGAAAAGTGCTAAAATGAGCCATACCACATTTGCACCACAGATGTTATATTAAAGGGCAAAGCATTTCCTCTATAGTTTAGTTCCCTACAAACAACACCCACAGTTCCGCACTATACAAATTGACAGCCGGACTTGCAGACTAGCTGGCTAATAAAATGCCTCGGAGTTCCACGATAGACAAATTGACAAACGAAGACACTTCTTCGACCATGAATTCTCGGTAGGCAGGCTCTAGAATGGACTTTTGTTGTTCCATGGCCTGGGAACAGTACCGTCACTTCCGCGATACACAAATTTACAACTGGACTCAGATCATACCCTCTTTTGTATTACGCTCCACCTATCATGCCCTCTTCCGTGGTATACATTTTGCACTGAAAACTTCCGAGAAATACAATTTAACTGTCGGTTCCTCACATCTTCTGTGGAAATATTGTCACCCCATTTTGAAGCTCATCTGTCTGCTTTCCATGCTTTGCCATTTCTTCGAATTTCTTTGGTGGATTGTCAGTTTGGCGGGTTGAAGAAATATCCAGTTCCTAGTCATTGTTTCCTATGCCCGCGCCCCTTTGTGATTAGCAATTACCAATTATATATAAGATCTTATTTGTAGGCATGCAATTAGCAAGCACTAATTTCAAATATCATGGAATGTCATTTCCACGTCGTAGAGTTGTTCCCTTCACGAAAACTTCAATCCTCACTTCTGAGAACGAATCCGCCTGATCGTTTCCCTATTCCATACTTAGCCACTTTGTCGAAATTCTACAAATATACAAACCGACCGCTGAACTGCCCGATCATTATCTCTTCCGTTTTACACGTTTTGCAGTCAAAAATTCCGATACATAAAATTTGACCATGGAACACTCGCCTCTCCTGAGTATCCCCGTAACCCTTTTTTGAATCTCGTCCGACCACTTTTCAGACCTTTCCATTTTTTCCTTGCTCTCCCCCATCTCTATCACCTTCACACTTGTCTATAAT
>JASDQU011402525.1:33047-52062 GCA_032191745.1 Picea mariana | reverse complement strand
CTAGAAAATCGTGAATTTAATGTTGATCCTCAGTGACTCGACTATTTGAAGTGCGTTCACTCCCAACTATAACTTGGCAGTTAGCCTATCATTCCGATGAAAACTTCATTGAGACAATCGCACAGTTAAAGTTCTAGTCAAACGAGACTTAGCATTATTTTTCGTCTGCCAAGAGCCTTTTTCCAAACCCTATTTGGTTCAGTTACTTGATATGATCCCATCCCCGAGCCTTCTTAAAAGGCACATAATTTTTATGTCAAATACATTAGTTATCTCGTGCGTAACGTAGGGGACTTGCGATAGGGATGGAAAGGATTATAAGTCCTAGACCAAACTATTATGTGCATATAACTATCTATGTAAATACGTAGATTCGAAACCAAGTAAACTTCTGAAAGTTTGGTAAACCATCTATTTAACCTTCCTAATTGAGTAAGTCGACTGGTCTAGAGTGGCACCTTGTGATAGACCGAATATAAGATACTTCACTGAGTTTTCTAGGAAGAAATATTATCTCGCCTTAGAAATGATTATATATGAAATTAGAGATTAGTGGTACAAAAAAATAATAAAGGATTTTTATTTTTTATTTATTTTTTATTTTTTATGGTAAATTTGAGGTACATTACATGGAGCATCCCTCATTTTGTAGCCTAAGAAACTAGGGGGTTGTATCCTCCTTCCATTTGCAGCTAGAAAATAAAGGAAGTTGGTGCTTCCAATGAATGTGATTCTTAAAGACATATAATAAAAAACATTCCATGGTTTTCTTCCACTTTAAGTTTCCACGTAAAAACACTGGTGTATTGTGTATGTGTATGATTGATGATTTGTTCATTGTTTATTTACTCTACACCTATTGGATGACAATTCTACATTGATATAAAACTTGCATTTTATGGTTAGAAAGGATTCCATTGCTCTATTATTGATTCAAACCCCCTCTCAGTAATCCAACAGTTTAGGGACAAAATGAAAATACCAAAAAACTGCTTGATTGTTTCTACTGTATTTCGACATTTTGATTTTTTTTGTAATTATTATAAAGTCTTTATCGAGAATGTGGAATGAAATGTTGTAACTATCATCTGATAGGATGACAATTACTAAATATGAAAAGCGTCTCCTCATTTTCTATAAAAAATATGGCTGTAACAAGTTAAGGAATTTTCCCCTTTGTAACGAAAGATGGTACTCTTATTGTATGGATTATTTCTACAATTTTCTTGTATGATCAGATTATCATAGATTTCTCCATCGAATATAATTATAATGTTGTTAAAATAAAATAAAAATTAATTTTTAGTGTTTCTATAACATTATTGTGATCATTTATCATTTGAATGTATGGAATCTTACTAATTCAAAGGGCATTATATTTAACTATATTCAATCTAATCTAGTTTTCTCTTGATTAGGATAGGATTAGTTACATTTTGATTTTTTTTGTAATTATTATAAAGTCTTTATCGAGAATGTGGAATGAAATGTTGTAACTATCATCTGATAGGATGACAATTACTAAATATGAAAAGCGTCTCCTCATTTTCTATAAAAAATATGGTTGTAACAAGTTAAGGAATTTTTCCCTTTGTAATGAAAGATGGTACTATTATTGTATGGATTATTTCTGCAATTTTCTTTTATGATCAGATTATCATACATTTCTCCATCGAATGCAATTATAATGTTGTTAAAATAAAATAAAAATTAATTTTTAGTGTTTCTATAACATTATTGTGATCATTTATCATTTGAATGTATGGAATCTTACTAATTCAAAGGGCATTATATTTAACTATATTCAATCTAATCTAGTTTTCTCTTGATTAGGATAGGATTAGTTTAGTATAGGATTGCATCTAAGAATAGATGTAGGTAGTATAGTTTATCTTAGTTTAAGATTTTAATTCATCTAAGAAACTTTGGTTCTCAGATTAATGTTTAGATAGTAAACTTAGAGTGCAAACAAGCCCACATACTGGTTGGAAACACCATCCTAAATGAGAGTCAGTCTAATTGAGACTTGTCATCGGGTGTTCTCCCTTACCTACTTTATAGGCCTTTTGGACCCATAAACAACCTTCTCACTTATTCATCCACTATGTTTCTTTCCTATAGACCCATATGAATCTAAAAATCTTCCTATCTATAGGAAGTGAAACCAGATCCCAAGTCTGGTTAGCGAGGAAATACGTATACTCCTCCTGCATGGAGGATTTCGAGAATGGATTCCCTGTAGCCATTGCATAGGTCTGTAGGTATGAAGCTAGAACCATATAGAAATACATGGGAATCAACGGTTTAGTAGTTGTGAGTGCATGAGGAGCATCCTCAAATTGAGATCTCATCCTCTCTGATATGTTGGATCCCTCAAAAGATCTCTTGCTTCCTATAGGGTGGTCTGTGCCTACTTGGTCATTTGTGGTGGCTCAACATTTTCTTGCTCACGATTGGCATGATCATCATGTTATGAATCATATTCTGAGCTCAGATATGAACCACTATATGAGTGAGTGGACTCATCATCACTTATGTCTAGTGGAGGTAGTGGTACCGAGGTCTCTACATGTGGCTCCAATGGTTAAATTTGGTAGCATTGATAGTCATTCTCCAATGAGAGGCCATATGGGCCACCCTAAGGCTAGCCAGGGAGATTTGGAGAATAAACCAGTCTTGTGAGGTATTGAAAAAAGTAAGGGGGAATGTACAACCTTTGTGAGTCAAACCAAAAGTTAGGACAAGCGAGATGCTATGTGAGTCTAATGCAAAAGTCAGGGGGAACATACAACCTCTGTGAGCATAGAAAATCTAGTGCAAAATTTAGGGGGGACATACAACCTCTGTGAGAATAGGAAAACTAGTGCAAAAGTCAGGGGGAACATACAACCTCTGTGAGACTAGTCAAGCCTTGTGAGCCATGAGCAAAAGTCAAGGCATCTAGCAAAAGTTAGATTGAATATAAAATTCCTATGAGCTAGAAACAAACGATATTCTTAATATTGCAAGTGATATAAATGTATTGATCTAGTGCATTGGCACGTGTAACATTATCCACCATGAAGAGAATTTTGAATTCCCTTGTAAAGAGTCATGTTGTAACTGGAGTCTTATCTGTAGTTCTATTTTTGAACTAAAGTATAATGTTGAGTTATAACTGAAGTCTCAAGTCTAGTTCTATTTTTGAACTAAAGTATAATGTTGAGTTGCAACTGAAGTCTTAAGTCTGGTTCTATTTTAGAACTAAAGTGTAATGTTGAGTTGCAACTAAATTCTTAAGTCTAGTTCTATTTTTGAACTAAAGTGTAATGATGAGTTGTAACCAGTCTCAAGTCTAGTTCTAAGTTCGAACTGAAGCATACCGGTCTCAAGTCTATTTCTATTTTCGAACTAAAGTGTAATGCTGAGTTGTAGCCAATCCCAAGTCTAGTTCTAAGTTCGAACTAAAGTATGAAGCTGAGTTATGATTAAATCATGCAAACATGTTACTATTTCAAGTCTCTCCTCTTCTCCTCTTCAACATATATAAGCAGAGGTCGACCCCTCTCTTCAACACAGTTTTGATATGTAGGTTAAGGGTGAAGCAATAGAGGCACATATCAGTGATAAAGAGGCAACATACCAAAGCAACATATCAGTGTTTTATATCAACAGTAGAGGCAACATATCAGAGGTGTATTTCAGTAAGGTATTTTAGGTCTTTGTCAGGTCAACGTCATTTTGGCAAGCTCTTTAAGAGAAGAACATTCATGGTGGATATTTGTAAGTGATCTTACATTATTAATGCAATAAAGGAATATCGTTTACTGGGGTTTTTATCCTTGTACAGGGTTTCCCCAGGGTATATGTGTTGTTGATGTGCATGCTTACTCATCTACATAGTTATTTCTATTCGATTATGATTTGGTATTGTTGAAGTGTATTAAGATGGAATCAAAGTTTTGAAGAAAATAAANAAGAAATCAAGCTCATAATTTAACATGGTATCAGATCTTAGGGTGTGTTAAACGTGTTGAAGTGCAAAAATAGGGACAAAAAGATCCAATCTAGCTTGATTAAGTTTCAAGTGTGAGTTCCAACATCCTCCATTTCAGTCAGGGCCGAGGATAGGCTCGAAGGAGCTACCAACTTCAATGTGTGGAAGCTCTGGATAACAAATATCTTGCAAGAGCATGATATTGAGTAGTATGTGACCACAGTAGTGGATGAACCCACAAATAATACAGGAAGAATCAAGAAAAGGCCAAGCGAATCGTATTTGACTCAGTCAAAGACAGTATAATGTCTGTAATGACTTCATTAATGACTACCAAGGACTGTATGGATACCTTGGCGAATCTATATGAGAAACAAGCTCCAATTTAGAAGAGGACACTTTTGCACAATCTTAAGTATTTGAAGATAGAGAAAGGTGAATCAACGACATCTTTATGTTCCAGGATAACCCATATTAGAGATCATCTTTGGTCATAGGGGTGATAGTGGACGATGATGATTTAGTGCAGGCCATTTTTGACGGTCTTCCTTATTCATGGGAGACCTTCTTATCCACTGTAAGTGGGAGAGAGATTCAACCCATGTTTGAGAGGTTATGGCATGATTGAATCTAGGAGGAGAGTCACACAGCTACCAAGAGCGAGCCAACGGAAGAAGAGCACTCATATTTAGCATCTATATTCAAGGGAAATAAGAAAGGCACTTTCTAGAAAGGCTCTCAGTGGAAGCCAAACACCAAAGGTACATTCAAAGGAAATAATATTGATGCATCTAAGATTAAATGATTTGGTTGTAGTAAGTTGGGTCATTTTGCTAAAGATTGTTGGTTTAGAAAGAAATATCCAAGGAAAGGGAAACATCATGCCTCAACTACTGAGGATGATGAATCCAAAAGAAATAAGAAAAGTCCTTCTAATGAGAAAAAAAAAAAAATAGTATTACTTGGTTTTTGCGTTATCCAGTTTAGTTTCCATGGGGCCAAAAACTTGGTTAGTAGATAGTGGTGCATCAAAGCACATGATAGAGTACATGGATATCCTCTCAGATTTCGAGACAAAATCATTTGCAGAGTAGGTTGAGCTTGGGGATGACAAATGTTACAAGATAGAGGGAGTATGCTCTATCTCCTTCAGATTGGAATCTAGGGCTAGACTTCATGTTGATGAAGTATTATATGTTCCACGGCTAAAGAAGAATCTACTATCAGTTGCAACCCTTGAGGACAAGGGATATTGGGTGATCTTCAAGGACAGTAAGGCACTAATATGGGCTAAAGGTATCCACTTAAGTACAACAAAACCCATTCGAAATCGTAGTGGAGGACTGTACGTCGTGTCAGGACAATCAGTTCAAGCATTGTCTCATGATGCGACTATCTCCAGCGAGTTGTGGCACAAAATACTTGGACATATTCATTACAAAGCTCTTCCAGATCTACAGGACATGGTATGTGGCATGCCCTCTATCTATCTTAGTAAAAATGAAATTTGTAAGGGATGCATGCTAGGTAAAAATATAAAGAAATCATTTCCTAGTAGTGACAACATAGCTTAGGGCATCTTAGATCTGGTTCATTCTGATGTATGTGGTCCCATGTCATCTCCCTCAATCAATGGTTGTTTGTCTTATGTCATTTTTATTGACAATTACTCGAGAAAATGTTGGATATATTTCCTTAAAGATAAAAGTGAGACATTTGATAAATTCAAAGAGTATAAAGCCTTTATTGAAAAGAAGACAGGGAAACACATCGAAATCCTTAGAACATACAATGTAGGAGAGTTTGAATCTCTTCAGCTTGAGGATTTCTTCAAGTCAACAAGAATCAAGAGACAGTTGACCATGCCATATAACCCTCAGCAAAATGGTGTTGCTGAGAGGAAAAACAGGACAATTTGTGAGGCAACGAAAGCAATGATGTTTGACCAGGATCTACCAAATTATTTATGGGAAGAAGCTACCTCCACTACTGTGTATATTCAGAACATGTGTCCACATGCTATCTTGATGGACAAGACTCCTGAGGAGGTCCTCTCAGGGATCAAACCTGAAGTAGGGAATCTAAGGATATTTGGGTGTCATGTGTAAATTCATGTCCCTAAGGAAAAGAGAACAAAGATTGAACCCTTGGGCAAGAAAGGGGTTTTTGTGGGGTAAAATGAGAACTCCAAGGCTTACAGGATTTATGTACTAGGTCAGAGAAAAATATAGGTAAGAAGAGATGTGAATTTCCATGAGGAAGCCACATTTAAGAAATCCAAAGAACTTCAACAGGAATCAGAAGAAGTTCATATAGCTTCATCCTCTTCTGAAAATTAAGAGTCAGATGATCAGAGGGAGGAACCTCATGAAGGGCCAAGTAATGATCCCATAGAACCTGCTGAAGTGTTAGAAAGAACTATTGAAGAACCTCTAGCCAAAAGGAAGCCATAGTGGATTAAAGAAATAATGCAGGAAGCAAAAAGGATAGTTGCTCCCAAAGGAAATTTCAGGGAAAGGAAGAGGCCTCATAGGTTTGGAGGCTATGTTGCACAGATGAGCAACATTAGTGATGCCAAACCTTATTCATTTGAATAAGAAGATAAATTACAATTATGGAAGGATGCCATGCTTGAGGAATACAAGTCTATTATAAAGAACAATGCTCGGGACATTGTGCCGAGGCCAAAAGAAAAATCAGTTGTTTCTTCCAAATGGATTTATAATATCAAACATGCAAATGATGGAAGTGTGGAAAAGTTCAAAGAAATATTTGTAGCCAGAGGCTTCACTCATAAAGAAGGAATCGACTACGAGAATTTTTCCCCTGTATCCAGGTATACGTCCATTTGAACTATTATTTCTTTAGATTCCGTTCTTGGTTGGAAGCTACATCAGATGGATGTAAAAACAACATTCTTGAATGGAAATATTGAACATGAGGTCTTTGTAGAACAACTAGATGGTTTTATACTACATAACAAAGGAACTCATGTATGCAAGCTAAGTAAGGCCTTGTATGGTCTTAAGCAGGCTCATAGAGTTTGGTATGGCAGGATTGATGGCTTTCTTAAAATCCCAGGATTTCAGAAAAGTGATGTTCATGCAAATATGTACTTCAAGGTAAGAGGTAACCAACATGTTATACTAATCCTGTATGTTGGTGATATATTTCTAACAAGATATGAAGGGCTAATAGGCTGGTGTAAGAGGGAGATAACCTCATAATTCGAGATGAAAGACTCAGGTTTGATGCATTACTTCCTAGGATTGGAAGTATGGAAAAGACATGGTGAGATATTTATGGCACAAGGAAAATACACAGTGGATGTACTAAAGAGGTTTGGTATGATGGATTGCAAATCCATGTCTACNCAAATATATGCTATGTAGTGATTGCAATGAGCCAGTTCATGACTATACCGAGACAGAGACACTGGGTGGAAGCAAAGCACACCTTGAGATATCTCAGAGGGACCATTACTTATGGTATGAGATATACATATAGTGGTGGTTTATTTCTGCATCTGTATGCAGCTACTGACTGGGCAGAAAGCCCAGTGGATCAGAAGAGTACTTCCGGATACTGCTTCAGTTTAGGATCTGCTATGATCTCTTGGTCAAGTTGAAAGTAGGGATCCATTGCAAAGAGTAGAGTAGAGGCTGAGTACATTGCAACAAGTGATGCTAGCAAGGAAGCAGTATGGCTCATAAAATTGGTTTCTGGGTTGTTTGGAGACAAGATCGAGATGACAGTGGTTCACTATGACAATCAAAGTTGCATAAAATTGACAGAGAACTTGGTATTTCATGACAGGTCAAAACATATTGACATGAGGTACCACTACATATGAGACTTGGTTGAGAGAAAAACTGTAAAGTTATAGTACATAGCCACGAGCGAGTAGGTAGTTGATATCCTGACCAAGCCTCTGACCTCGAGATAGTTTGTGTAGCTAAGAGGAAATCTTGGTGTGGATGAGAATGACTCCCTCGTTCAGAGGGAGTTTTAAATTTGGCAGAATTGACAGTCATTCTCCAATGAGAGGCCATATGGGCCACCCTGAGGCTAGCCAGGGAGATTTGGAGAATCAACCAGTCTTGTGAGCTATTGAAAAAAGTCAGGGGAAACATACAACCTATGTGATTCAAACCAAAATTCAAGATGAACAAGATGTTATGTGAGTCTAATGCAAAAGTCATGGGGAATGTACAACCTCTGTGAGCATAGAAAGTCAAGTGAAAAATTCAGGGGGAATGTACAACCTCTGTAAGCATAGAAAAACTAGTGAAAAAGTCAAGGGGAACATACAACCTCTATGAGCCCAGTCAAGCCTTGTGAGCCATGAGAAAAAGTCAAGGCATCTAACACAATTTAGGTTGAATATAAAATTCCTATGATCTAGAAACAAACGATATTCCTAATATTGCAAATGATATAAATGTATTGATCTAGTGCATTAGCGCGTGTAACATTATCCACCATGAAGAGAATTTTGAATTGCCTTGTAAAGAGTCAAGTTGTAACTGAAGTCTTAAGTCTAGTTCTATTTTTGNACTTAATACTTTAGTTGCAACTGAAGTCTTAAGTCTAGTTCTATTTTAGAACTAAAGTGTAATGTTGAGTTGCAACTAAAGTATTAAGTCTAGTTCTATTTTTGAACTAAAGTGTAATGCTGAGTTGTAACCAGTCTCAAGTCTAGTTCTAAGTTAGAACTAAAGCATACAGGTCTCAAGTATACTTCTATTTTCGAACTAAAGTGTAATGCTGAGTTGTAACCAGTCTCAAGTCTAGTTATAAGTTTGAACTAAAGTATGAAGCTGAGTTATGATTAACTCATGCAAATATGTTACTATTTCAAGTCTCTCCTCTTCTCCTCTTCAACCTATATAATCAGAGGTCGACCCCTCTCTTCAACACAGTTTTGATATGCAGGTTAAGGTTGAAGCAATAGAGGCACATATCAGTGATAAAGAGGCAGCATACCAAATCAATATATCAGTGTTTTATATCAACAATAGAGGCAACATATCAGAGGTTAATTTCAGCAAGGTATTTTAGGTCTTTGTCAAGTCAGAGTCATTTTTGCAAGCTCTTTAAGAGAATAACATTCATGGTGTATAATTGTAAGTGATCTTACATTATTAATGCAATAAAGGAATATCATTTGTTGGGGTTGTTCTCCCTGTACAGGGTTTCTCCAGGGTATATGTGTTGTTGATGTGCATGCTTACTCATCTACATAGTTATTGCTATTCGATTATGATTTGATATTTTTGAAGTGTATTAAGATGGAATCAAAGTGTTGAAGAAAATAAAAGAATTAATCCACATAAGAAATCAAGATCATAATTTAACAACATGCAAGGGAATCTCATCAAAATAAACATTACGCTCAATGATGAGCTTGTCCATAGAGGGATAAAGTAACTTATAACCCTTCACACCATTTGGATATCCCACAAAAATGCATGCGATACTTTATGGATCTAATTCTTTCCTCTTTTTAGAAGGTATGCAGTCCCATGCGCGTGATCCAAATATTCAAAAGTGGGTGAATTCTGATTTGCTTCCACTCCATGCCTCAAAGGGAGTCCAATCCTTGTTAGAACTCTCCTGAATGTGGTTGGAATAGTCAAGTTCCTCGACCCAAATCTTGGGAGGTAGACAAATTACATGCAACATGTAAGTGGCCATCTCCTTGAGGAACATGTTCTTCCTCTCAGATACTACATTCCGCTATGGCGTGTAAGGTACTGTGTGATGCAACTGTATACCTACCTCTAAAAAAATATGTTGGAAATCTTATTTCACATATTCCTGCCCCATTTTATGTGCAATGGCTTTTGATCTTTCTCCAAAAATGAGTCTCTGCATGTACTTTGAATTCTTTAACATGCTCAAAAACATCAAACTTCTTCCTGAGAAAATACATCAAAGTGTATCATGAGAAATCATCAATAAATGTAAGAATATACCTTTCTTTACTGATGGATGAATGAGGAAAGGGTCACATCATATCCCATGCCTTCCCTTTCTCAAACCTCTCTTGAGGATGTTTTCCAAGAACACATCCTTGACAAAATCCTTTTGAAAAGTGTATGTTGGGAAATCCGGTGACCATATCTTGTTTTCATATTTGTTGCCTATATTTGAAGTTCAGATGGCTGAATGTCTCACACCATAATCTACTAGTATCATCAACATGCATCAATATTAAAGCATAATCATCTTTAGCAATGAATTTACTAAAAGTATACAAATGAGATTGGTGGTTTACCTCACTAATAGAAATAATGGAGTTATCATGCATATCATATATGGTTATAGAATAAAGTGTGAACTCCACTATTTTTCTTGTACTAGAATGTGTTATCTGATAAACAAACAGTATATTCACGGAGAGTTTTGGAACATGCAAGAAATTCTCAAAACTTTTGTGTGAGAGTTCTACTCTCCCTTGGTCAATGAAATCAATTGGGATATCATCTCCGATGAGGATGGGAGGACCTGTGCATGCATAAATAGAAGATAAAAAATTATCCATTGCTTCCATATGGTGGGATGCACCTGAATATAAGATCCATGCTTCAGGAGACAAGTTAATGGTAATTAGTGCATGAGAGTTACCTCGTTTGGTTTTATCTTGCGTATTATTCTTGCCATCCTTGGGAATGTGATCCCCAAGATTGTTCTTTAGAAGAGGTTGCGCCATCTGATCATTCTCCTTCTTCATGCATGTGAACTCTAGATGATAACCATGGTTGAACTAACTAAATTTGGTCTTCCATTTCTTTCCTTTTCCACCTTGGATCCTAAGGAATAATAAAATGGTTTGGAGTACCCTTCCTTCTTTTTCTTTTCATGCGAATTTCCCTTTCCTTTTTTCTTGGTCATCAAATTGCATGTGTTGCTTCTCTCATGCACAAAAAGTGTATGGGAATTGGATCCCTTGATTATCTCCATATTGATGAGCTTGTCTTGCTCATGCATGAGGGATTCAATAAACTAATCTAATGTCAGGATTTTCCAGGTAGATCATGAAGTTAATTTGTTTGTATGGAAAGATGAAACAAAGAAAAAATAATATGGACCAAGTTTTTATAGAATGGAAAGGATTGAATAATTGTGTTGAGTGGATTTGTCTATTTCACATCCCTTTATATGGAGGAGGGACTTGAACTTCGTAAATAAATCCTAGATTTTATCAAAATTCCTTGGGTCTATGGAATTTAGCTTGAAATCAAGCATATGGCCTCTCATTTCATCATGTTTTGCAAAGAGATCCTCTCTTATTTGTCCAAATATAATCTAGTGTGGTACAAGATTCAATGTGAAACAAAATCTTGGGGGACACAAACACGCAGAGGAGGCAGTAAGCCTCATCTGTGCAATTGAGATACCTGTTCTTCTCAACAGTAGAAGTTGGCTCAATTTCTATCACCATAGTAATCTGATACAAGCCTCAACATCTTAGCTAATGCAAAAATTTTAGATTCCACTCGAAGTAGTTATAAGGTGTGAGAAGTATTTCTGATGAGTAATCCATATTTTTCGAGTGCATCTTCCTCTTGTAGCTGCAAATAGAAATGCTTGTGCACTTTCTCCTAGTGATCAAGTCTCTGATACCATGTGAAGTTTTCACAACAAATTTATCTATTAGAAAATGAACACACAAAGCTCGCAAGAGAGAATAGAAGAGAGAATAATGAAAGAATGAATTCTATTAACTATTGAGTAAAATGGTAAAATACACATGATATACTCTACATGGATAAGTGAAGTATCCATAGTGGTGATCTAGAGGGATCTAGACACTCACTGATAGAAAATGAAGTAATCTTCCACGTATTCATATTTAACTAATCCATGCAATCATCAATTAATTGATTCATACGTGTGGTAGTGAGATAAATACATGCAACTTCTAGTGATAAAACTGAGGTTTCTATGCATGAGTGACTTATACTAGTCTAAATGAGTGTAATTGAATCTGAATTGAAGAGGATCACCCTATTTTGTAGGGGAATATTCACTAGAGAGAATATTCTCATATAAGGAAGTGTTCTCAACATTGGGTTGTCAGTTGTAGGAAAATAATTAGCTAGGTGAGTGTGTAATATCTCTAACAAAAATAAAACAAGGCACATAAAGCTAAGAAAAAGAGAAAGCATTGAGAATTTAAATCTAGGAGACGTGATAACTAGGCCAATAGTATCAAGGCTTCTCCAAGGGCACCAATCCCAATATTCCACCTATTCTAATGGTTAGGCATTCAAGAGATTCAAAAGTGAAACTTCACTCATGAACTATAGCCTTCAGTAAGATTTATCCTCTACAATGATCCACACAACATTCATGAAAGAAAGATTTACCCATTATTTAATTAAGAACATAAATAAACTATTCTGAAATAAAACTAATATGAATAACATATAAACCTACTACAATGTAAATGAAACCTAGAGAAAATAAAATGGCAGTCTAGACCAAATAGGTGGGCCCTCCCAATCAGCTCCATGCTGCTATAAGACTACCACTCTAAGGGAAAATTGTATACATGATAATTTGTCTTCAATATATAAACATTTTATAAAAGCGGTCTCAACAATACAATATGATACAAAAATTTCGTCTAATGCGTGAACTACATTGATCTCCTCCACAACTTTATTTATACATGAAAAGTGGGAACCAACTCAAAACAATCTTTATCAATTTAACCAAGTCGTTGCTAACAAATAATTTTGAGTTTTTCCAAATATGGGCGTAGTATGTAATTTGGGAAAATCCCGGTTGAATATCTTCCTAAATATCCTAAACCATTTCTCATTTTGATAAATTTAGACGTAATTCTCATTATATCTCATTTTGGACAATACCCATGTTTTTGTTTTCCAAGATTTGTCTTCATCGCCTCGGCAATCACACTAGAAGTTAGTTGTTTAAAACTACTACTAACTTGGAGCATAATAGAAAATCTCAGTTTTACACCTTTAGAAAATCTTCTAGATATCCCAAAATGTACCTCATTTGGAAATTGACATAGTTGGTAATCAATTTGGACCCTTTTTCACAAAACCCATGTCTTGTCTCTTCTAGATTCTCCTTCACTGACTTGTAGCGGCCTAGAAACTGCTACTTATTTTCGCTGAAGTGTTATTCATGAGTTGGAGGTCCACATGTGCGAATTGTGTGCAAGCTTATTAAAAAAAAAGTGTTTCAAGGGTCCTAGTGACAAAAACCTTGTCTTGGATTCTCTTATAGAACTTTGGAAGTATGACAAACGGTGATGTGGGTTACCAGACCTACATGTAGGTTACAAGGTCTCAAACTAGGTAAAATGATAATTACCAATAAAACAACTTTGAACTTCTCTACTTCATAAAAAATGATGGGAAAGTGCTAATAAACCAACGGAATTACCTTATGATCCCTTGAATGGCCTTTATACTAAAAAGTGATAAAAATGATGGTAATTGTGGTGGAAGGAGTGGTTTAGATAAGGGAAAAGGGGTTCTTTGGTAATGCAAATGACGTCAAATTGGAGTCCTGATATCTCCCCCATTCCCTATATTTTTCATGTCCTCATGCAACAAATGTATGTAAGTATTCCCTATATTTTTCATGTCCTCATGCAACAAATGTATGCAAATATATATGTAGTTGATTTCTTGATATTAAAAACCTCAAAATTTCATTAATTGAACTCTGTCAAGAGGTAGTACCAATGGATATCCTTCCTTTCTTTTACTGACCAAAGTTTCCTTTCCACGGTCCTGGTATAAAATGTTGATGGCTTAGTTTTCTTGTGCCTCTTATATGTATCATATCATTCTCTGTTGTCAATTTGTTCACTTAATACCAAAAATTTCCAAGAACACAAAGTGTTTCCATTCATTCCTAAAAAATGGACATGTCATGATGGCATGCTATTACAATCACTTGCTAGACCCCTAAAATTCTATTTCAAGTGTTCAATAAGTACCATCTCTGCGAGCATAAAAAAAAAGTATATTGAATGAACTATTTCAAACAAGTATGACCATGTGATAAAATTCCAATTTTATCTGAGATCTAGAACCAACACACAGGATGAATTAAAATGCTCCATCTCTTTACTACCATCTAACTGAACTAGTGCTTTGGACACATCTGCATGCCAACATATCTCAAACCCTATCAAATGCTTGAATAGGTGCATAATTGACTGATATATTAGAAAATCCACCTCTAGTGTTATGTTCAAGATCATATAACGTAGGTATCAGCCGAGCATATGTTTTAATAGGTGTAACTTCACAATTCATCAGACCATCTGAAAATTATCTTATTACAAATTCTTTGATTTGATATTTGAGGGTAAACTCTCTTATTTTTTTCTTCTTTATAATTTTAAATATCTAACGTCATAATCGTTTCCAATAATTTCCCTAAAAATGTTGGTCGCATTGATGGAACACAAATGTTGGGATCCACTGGAGAAAAAAAATCATAAAATTTTGATCGCTTGTAATAAATTTGGCATACAGAGTTGGTGGTCTCCAAATGTCAACAAAATATCACCTTGCAAGTGCGTAATTGCAACTAGATCCTTTTCATTTATCCAAAATGATCTTTATCAATAACATAAACTTTAGCATAATGTTCTTTCTAGAACTCAAAGATAGATATTTTTCCTATCAGAAACTATAACATTCTCTTGAAAGTTCAGATTGAAATAAACGACCCTACAAACCTATGTTTATTTAAAATCTGATAACAATATGTTGAGGATCGATTCTTTGTCTCTGGATGATGGATATAATCTTAATTGAAGAGATCCCAGCTTCAAAACCTCCATAAATCCAATGATATGATATTGGATTCTCATAGAGATAAATCGTTGGCCACATTTCCTTTCTTCAAAGTCGTACCCACAAGAAACTTGTCATACAATTCATTCAAGGATTGACGAGTGGAAGAGACCACCCTCAATTTTAATTGTATGATGTGTTGGTTAGATTTTAAGTATCAATTTAGACACAATCTCCTAAAATGAGCTCATGGGAATCCAATTCGGCCGATGTTATCACATATAGTTGTCAAGGGCAGCAGGTTGTCCAAGTTCGCGGCCTGCACAAGGCCGCCAAAGCACTGAATTTGCCGAAGCTGTCGAAGTGGCCAAAGGCCCGAAGTCCCGAAGGCCTAAAATAGATCTAAGTCATTGATCAACAAGAGCCATGCATCATCATATATGTCACTTCGGGATTTTTACTTTGGGAATTTTAAAATGAGAAACATTGCAAAGTCCTGAAGGGTCGAAGCCCGAAGCGCCTGAAGTCCTGAAGCGCTTGAAGAGAATCTGAGCCATCGATCAGTAGGATCCACGTGTCGCCGAATTCTTCGCTCCGGATAAAAGCAGCAGAAGACAAATGGAGTTTGAGAATTGAAATTCTAGAAGGCAGATCCGCGAAGCAAATCTTGATTGTTGTTTTGAAGGGGAAGATCCGATCCATCAATCTAAAAAGTGCTAGAGCTGAGCCATTGATCAGAGGGCCTAATATTAGATCGCAATATCAATGGTCATGCGAAATTGCAGGGTCGGAAGGTTCTCATGTTTTAAAATATAAGGGGCGGCCCACAATCGAAACCGTGGTTTTTAGAAAGGGACGCGTGGCGGTTCATGGTGAATTATGGGGACAAAAGTGGTTTGATTTCAGACCACCCTTGGTAGTGACTGCAATCGCGCGATTTCCTAGGGTCATGGCCCTAGGTCACATTGAAGATTGAGCGATGGAGAGTAGTTACGCCAAAGGCCTAAAGCGTCTGTATTTGGTCACATAAGAAGATCTGCTTGGCCTTGAGGCATAGAGATTGACTCGAAGAAGTTGTGGGCACCGCCTGGAACATTCATGGGTGTCAGGCCTTGTCCTGATCTCGATGAAGGTAGTTAAAGGAAATGGGGGCGGTGGTTGAGACCTCATCTCACCCCATAAATGGAATGCGTGGAGAGAAGGGTCATGGGGGGCGATTGTCAGTTCAAATCTCCCTGGTGGATGGATTTTCTCACAGAGCCTGCATTAAGTTGGGCTCGCGTCTGACGTAAGAAGACCTGCACAGTCTGATAAAGCAGGCGCCGACTGAAAACTTTGAATGAAATGGTCCGATCACATTCTTGGTGGTTGAAACAGTTCTGAGTATAAGTAGTTAGTTATGATATTTTGCAAAAGGTCAAATGGTTGAGATAGGCTCCCTGTTATTGTAATATTTTGATGAAGAACATTGGTTCTTTGGTTATGTCTTGATTTGAGACTTCTTGATTAATCTAAGTCATCTTTCTTACTCCATCTTATTTGCCTCTAATACTAAGAGAGTTCATGAATGACTGATTCACATGGATTGTTTTGATTGTATTGTGATGAATGTTTGATTATAATGCTGTTATGATTTCTTTCAGTTTCCTTAACATTTGAATCCAAGAGGATATTGTGTTTGAGTTTTTCCTCCTTAGGCCACTTGAAGACTTGATGTCCATAGAAGAGCTCTACACCTTTCTCACCAAATTATTCCTTCTACTCACCTTTACTCCAACTTACTGACGAAAGTTGATCCAAGACCTCAATTTCTTGCGCATACCAGTCCATATTTCTGAGTTAAAACACTATTTTCATTGAGTCTTCTCCATTTGGCCTCTTAAAACTCATTTACATTTACTGTATAAACTGATGGGTACTGGGATTAACTTTTATGCAATCTGAGGGTGAATTCTAGTGCTAACAGCCCCAATCCCGCATAATGTTTAAATAAAAATTTGGAGATGATAGCTCTAATGAAAATATATAACTTATGGGCCACTAAAAATAGTTCCCATTGTATTTGTCAAGGAAATAGACCCAACATCAAGGGCTGTAAAATTATCTCCAGGAACCATTGAGAAAATCTCCAAATAGGGCTTATGTGTGACAACTACACAAACTTTTCCAATCTCAAATCTATTTAGAAAAGTACCATATGAACTTTCTTCTATTAAGACCACAATAGATGCTGGCACAAAACTAGGGTCACGTTCTTCTTGGGTAAAAGCATTGATATAAAGTTTGTCCAACATCAAGAAAAAGAACTAATCTTGGATTTCCAAAGTGATTTGGTTCCCAAGTCCATGAGGATATAGCAATGGACAATGATCTGACTTTTCTTTGTTCACATAATGTCACCTCTACCTGTAGAACTTAACTCTAATAAAACATATGCTGCAACATTGAAACTTCCTTCTTCGTCACCTTCTTGAACTCGATACTCTTCATAAAAATCCATGTCTTTACCAATGGTAAGCCTGATTAAAAGAACACAAGAAACAATACATGGATTGCTTGGGACCAGTAAATCAAGGAGGATGAAGTGATCATTCCTGAACAATAATGAAAATCTAGGAATAACAAGAATACCAACCATAAATAATGCTAGAGGTCCAGGTAAACTAAACTGTGACCTTAAGTGAATATTCCTCTCCTTGGTATCACACACTAAAACTTGCAATTCATTTGAAGTAGTTTCCCCTTATGTAGTATGGAGGAGAATAGATAAATCTAGAATGGACCCTCCTTTGACTCCATTGGGTATACTATCTTCTGTACTCATCAACAGTAAGTAACACTACAAGAACCAATATGTTGAAACATCCCAAACAACAGAGGACCCCTTTTTTTAATGGAAAAATTCACTGGAAACCTCTAAAAATATGATGACTCTTTCCTGAATGCACCAAGATTCCTCATGTTGCTGCAAATCCGAGGGTAGGAGAGTATTCAAGGGTACTCTTCTTTGATAAATTCACAACACTAGTGAGGAAATTTGGGGAGAGAGGTTGATTAAGTTGAGAGCTTATTTGAATCCTCATAGTGATTCAAAATAAGAGGAGTTCAAGTGAAATTAGTAATGACTATATGGGTTGGTCATAATATAAGGATCATGCATGTACAAAGCAAAGATCATGGGTGGCAGATTAATCATGGTCAAGAGTTCATATAAGAACAAGGAAAATAGATAAGGGTAGTGCATATAGGTATAAGGTAGGATGGGATATGGGTAGATCATATGATTGTTAAATATTATAAATATTTAAAATGAGCTCAAAGTAAATGTGGCTTAAGTTTCCCATGTCTTTATTAAACTAGAAAAATAAAAAGTTGGATTATTACCTCAATTTTACCTTATAACAGATGCCGGAATGGATGAAAAAAAGGAAACTTGAGACTCTTGTTACATTGATCTAAGCCTATGAGATCATTGAATGCTTGTTGTTGAACCAACTAAGTTGATGGTGTATAAGGGATGACAAAATGATGGCATTTCTAGTGTTGAAGACGATTGTTGCACAAAGATGAAACAAAAATGAGTGACATTGTTTTATGTAGACCTATGGACTAATGGAGAAAAGAGACCAGATTTTCCTGGGAAACTCTAGACTCTTACTCTTGAGCTAACAAACTTCAAATTTCAAGGAAAAATCCAACCGATTTGCTACAGGTGATCATGTAACTAATATAGGGGTGTTTGAAAACAATGGTTACAAGACTTCTTGTAAATGTTGAAAATGCCAAAAATATGAATGATGATGCTATTCTTGGAAGGATGGACATAATACCGTTAGCTTTTAATCACAAATTGAATAGAATGATAAACTCATTTTCTGAAATAACCATGCCTTGCTTTGAATTTTGATGTGTACTGCAGGCTAAGGTAGGAGCTACGTGGAGTATAATGCAAACTAGCTAAAGGTTGAAGATGAGTCATTTCAAGGATGAGAGTTGTTGAGATTCTGGAACTGATGAAAATTGATTTGAATCTTTTGAAGAAGGAGGATTGAATGACAATCTTTATTGGAACAATATATAAACACACTACTATAGGAGATCAAATTGCTGCAAGCTGTTGTTGATACCATAAAGCCATATAGTCTTCATCCTTATCCCCTAGTTGTAAAATTCAATATATGTGAATAAGTTTAATTGGAGTCCAACACAGAAAGAAATCGTTGAATTACTGGTCAATAATGTA
>JASDQU011402525.1:19292-30367 GCA_032191745.1 Picea mariana | reverse complement strand
TTAACACCGCCTTGATTAAAATTCTTTAGAAGATCGAAGGGATAATTTTCTGTGTTTAAATATCAGAGTCGAATTTGTAATCAGAGATCTTGAAAACATTTTTGAATCAAATTGGTTACTTTGTATTTGGAGCTCTGCTTTGCGTAGGGGTAATTTTCTGTGTTTAAATATCAGAGTCGAATTTGTAATCAGAGATCTTGAAAACATTTTTGAATCAAATTGGTTACTTTGTATTTGGAGCTCTGCTTTGCGTCTATATTTTACTGAGTTTGTAAACTCATTTTATCTTTTGATAAAAATTCATTTTTGAACAAACGCAATAATTTCTTGTTTTTACCGATTGGGAATTCGGTTTTACATTTATCCCAAGATTATTTGTTGGAGCGCCTATGATTTGGAAAATCATTTTAATTAAAAGTTTGTTATTTCACATTTCGGAGTTTACTTATTAAAAATGCATGGAGTTCCTTTGCTTTACCAAACGCCGAAACCCAAAATTGTTGGGCCCACACCCTATTTGCATTTCGCGATTTGGCAGTCACTGTGTCATTTTGTTTTGTGCGTCAGGTGTTAGTAAACCCCGAACCCGAACTCCACTCTGCCTGGCCCCACAGTTTAATCGCATTTCCCGATTTCGGCAATCAACATGTGTTATGTTTATGTGTTTGGCATTTGTAATCGCCGAAACCCGAATGCTGATTGACCTCTGTTTTTTACAAGTATGTGGCCGTTTGGTAGATCTATATCAGGGAATGGAAATTCACAACTACACAATTAGAAACAAATTTCTATATTATATTTACGTGCACAATGCCTTTATAGGTATATACACAAAATGCATACCATTTGAATAATGGATATGGGAAGAATCCTTAAAGTGCCTTTGGCAAATGCTTGTTGGATTTATGAAGCCTAACGATTTTAGTGTCGCCATCGCTCTCACCGCTTGTGCTATTTTACCGTCTATGGAACATGGCATGAGTCTACATATCCTAATTATATAGACTAGATTGGATTATGTGTTAGGGATGGTATTTATATGGTTGGTCATTAAAGGTGATTGTTGATGAATTTACTATTTATGTACAATACTATTGTGAATACAATTGATTTGGCTTCGATTGGATGGACACTCGAAATGGAACCATTCCCATGACTCCACCTTGTAGATTGAACGTTCTAAAATAACCTTCATTAAACATTGTAAAATAACCTTACACTGCATATAAGCATCAAAGAAGCATTTCTGTTTTTTCAAATCACACCTGAATAAGTCCTTTGAGTAAGGTCCACGTTAAAAAATGCAAAGCAGGTTAGCAATACCTTGATTTTTTTTGATATAGGGTTGAGATTTCCAAAACTTAATGGTGATAAGCATGCCATTCAATTACTTGAGATATGGATGGAAACATTTATATGCTATCTTCATTGGTTTGAGTGGGCTTTGAAGGAGCATTTGATATCATTAAATGAGTATATTAAATGAGTATATGTTTATCAAGACACAACTAGAAGAAAGCTTCAACATTGCTTCTGTTATCGACATGTTTATTCAAAATACATGTTGTCAGCCTACCTATCTTAATTTATTAAACTTTTTAATGCCATTCATTGAAAAATGAATATCATGGATCTCTATGAATCAAAACTATCTTCCATCTTCTAAATTATCTAAAGGTGATACTTTATATTGACTTGGGAATCCAGGAGAAAGATACTCAAGTATATCAAGGAAATGGCATGCCTACATCTGAAAGAGAGGAGGGTGCACAAACTTGTACCCTTTACTGAAAGAGAGGAGGGTGCACAAATTTAATGTCTCAACTTATTTTCAATCGGCGGAAAATTACTTTTTTGTTGTTGGAATTTCAATGTATAGAGCAACTTATCAGGCATATAATACTGAAAATTGTTAAGATATTTTTATCAACATCATCAATATTCAAATAGTGATTTATACAAGCTCTTAGAAGCTTTGTGTCTGGAAAAATTATTTATATTGACCTAAATACATATAACCATTCAGGAGGAACAAATCTATTAGACACGACGTATCTTTTGAAAGACTATCAACAGTCACAACTAGTTGGTGCTTAGCTGTGAGGGAGGAAAAATAGTTTCGTAAAAGAAAACATAAACAAAACACACTATAAACTACAGGAAAAAACAATCCCCTGCCCCTCATGCATTTAATCACAGAAATTACACTACAAGAGAGGCATTTCTTAAAGAAAAGTGAAACATTCATAACACCCTTTCTTACTTCATTTCTGCTCCTCCAGTTGCAATGGTATCGGTTCGATTCCCGTCATCTGTGAAAATGGCCACGCCAATGAGTGAAGAGGACAGTATTTTCGAAGGTGAGGAAAAAATTTCTTCAATGACTACCGAAGAGCTTATTAGAGGACATCTCCTGCTGGAGAACGAGATTTGCATTCTTTTTAAAACAACCCATAAGATTTAACCTCCTCTTCTTATTATTAACTCTTCTGTGGTGATTTGAATTGCGGGATGAAGTCTACAGGACAACACTAGACTTAGATGGCATGGAATAAAACATAAAGGAGAACCAAGAGAAGATCAAATTGAACAAGCAACTTCCTTATTTGGTTGGAAATATTGTCGAGGTAAGTTACGTTTCTGCACACAACTATTTATATTTTTGTACATTTTCTTCTTTCTTCTATATCTTGAATCCTTTTTTAAGCTTGACTGAACGAAACCATATTGTAAGCCAGGATCTATCTGAATCCCAAGCTCTCCCTCTATTGATTGTCATAAGATTCTTCTCCATTAATTCCCCTTTCTTTCACCATATTTATATGTCCGTAAAAGTAGAATCATGGTTAACTATCTAATAATATATATCTTATTCGCTTGAGTTGTGTCAATTTAAAATTTTGTGAAACCTTACTACCTTTTGTTCTCGAAACAAATTCAATTTCCATGGATTTGGGTAATCAGATTCATTCTTGCTTATGATTTATGTATTTACCTTTTAAACCTTAGGAAACATTCATTATTTAGTTTTTTGGGTTATTTATCCCTATTGCGAAGTCTTTTACAGGTTTGGAGAAAATAGTGGGAAACCTTTGTTTGTTGACCGATCTTCTGGGTGACATTCTTCATTTGGTTTATAGTTTTATTGGGTATATTTTTCACCTTCTCAAAATCCCTAAAAAGACTCAATGATTCATCAAGGAAAAATCAACTCACATTTACCTCTGTCCAAAAATTGATACAAATCTGCAGAAATATGCAGTGATCCACTATGCAGTGATCCACTCTGGTACGCTGATAAGTCTTTTGGACAACATTTTGGCATTATTTAAGCCACTTATTAACTAGATTTACAATTATTCCAGGTGACCTTCCAACCATTTACTGTTTCACTTATTTGATGGTAAAAAAGGGGGTCATTTTTGGACTGTTCTAATCATAGCACCGACATTAATAAACTGGACCTAAATTTTGAAGTGGGAATATACTTCCCCATACTTCTTGTTTGGAAATTTGACACAGATTTTAAAGCAGTCAGATCATGGGATACCTTTAGATAACTTGAGTGATCCTATTCTTATATGGCCTGAAGGTATGATTATGATGCAGAACCCACCCTCTCACAGGGTTCACACAACCTCCTGGTCTAGGATTGTTCTAGTTGGGAGATGAAATCAACTCACAGGCTCCCTCTGAGCCCAAAATCTCAATACACAGGTCCAAAAAAAACTCTTCCCGAATGCATATTTTCGTTTTCGGGAGTCCCCAAGTGCTTACAAAGCCTCCTCGGAGACCAAGGGCCAAAATGGTGGGCCAAAGCTTCAAACCCTAAAAGTTTCAGGACTTCAGGACTTCTTATCCCTCTTATATATTAACACAAATTCCTCGAACTGTCGAACACTAAGCGGCTGGATTGACGGTTCACAATGAACATCGATATCGATGGCTCAAATTATGTCTTTTGGATTCGGCGATTTCTTCACAACGCCCTTTTCCACAATTCTCCCTGATCACCAAAAAATTAATTTCACTGAGTTTGAGATCGACGGTCCACAATGATCCAACCGATGGACGGTCCAGATCAATTCCCTCTAGGCTTCGGCGATTTCTGATGGTCATCCACACGAAAAAACTCCTTGTATATCCCGATGCCGAAACGCCGAACAATTATCCTTCCTCCACGTGTCCCATCACTAGGATGCCTTCGGGACTTCGACGAATTTTCTCCCCTTCTGCACGACGATTTGATTTCGCTGAAGTGCCAATTCCCCAAACTGTGGGATCTTGCACCATGTGTCCTTCCCAATAGATGGTTTTGATTGACTTCGGCCTTCGGGACATTGGGATTCCAACCAACACTGAGATCTATTTTCCTCTGGAATGTCGGACCTCCAGATCTGCTACCATGTGTCCTCTCTCATTGATCAACGGTCCAGATCAACTTTGGGCTATGGGACTCCAGAGAAATCGACCTCTTCTTCCTTCTATTCTTCCGAAGTATCTACCCTCCAGACCTTCTAATCTGTCGACATGTGTTTTCTCGAATGGACGACCCAGATGAACTCTGGGTATCTGGGACTTTGGGGGTTTCTCCACTCCTAACTTCTCCCGAAGTGCTAATCCACCAGCGTACATGATCTGCTGACATGTGTCCTCTCTTTTTGGATAGCCATGATTCACTCCAGTGTTTGGGACTTTGGGGGTCATGACTTCTTCGCACGCTGAATCCTCTGAATGTGCGACGTCTGAAGGACTTCGATGATTAAACCCCATGCAAATCCTCCCGATTCAACGATTGTCCTCTCTCCTGCAAACTCCTGAATAGATCTTGATTGTAGATCTTTGATCCTTGATAACTCGTCCTTTAAACTTGATCTACGGCTTCTCCAAACGCATGAAGTATTAAATACTTACAGGGTTAAACCCCGCGCTACTTCTCTATGTCCGAGGGTGAAAAAATACCCTGGATCCTCCCGAATAGATATCCATCGTTAAACTTTTGAATAACAACAAATCTTCCCCTCCTTGAAGATTTTGACTGCTATCCTTCCCTAGCTTGACAACACAAGATAAATAGAATCTTTGGCACCCTCCTGTGTGCTCCTCTGATACTTTAAATCTCTTGACTTAGAAATTTTCTAATTCCATCGTGTGGAACTCTTATGCTCACTATCTCTTATAAGTTTTTTTCCTTGAGGTATTTCAGACCTCTAGTGCACTCCTTGCATCCTTGGAACTTCCAACGAATTTCAGACTTAAATATTTTTTAGAAAATCTCCCCACGCACTCCTTGTGCTCGTCTCCTCTGAAACTTCTTAAACACTTAAATAAAGTGTTTGTCTGATGCACTCCTTGCATGGGTCTTCTCCAATATTTTCTCTCCACTGAGCAACTGTGCACTCTCTACACTTCAACTGAAAAACTGTGCACTCTTTTCGCTTCCACTGTAAATTCACGTTATCTCTCTGAAGCTTCTAAGTCTATCTCAACTCGGCCTATGCACTCCTTGTGGGCTCTGTGAACTCCTTGCACCAGGAATCTCAGAAGAGAAAACAAATGAAACTTACAGAAACATCAAAGTTTCCTACTCTTAACCATGAAGAACATGTCCATGCATAAAATATACATAAACAGATAACACACAAAGAACATAAAGAAACATCACATGTACTCAAATAAATTAGATGAACACAACACCATATATGTAGAATCAAACCTGTATGCTTGTATTCATTCAGTAAAATATGTACATGGACTCATAAATCTCTTTGCAACTCTTCATAAGCTTCAACAACTCTCTCAACATCAATAACAATAACGTTCAACAACAATAAAAATATTCAACAGCCTCATTTGGGCATACAATACATATATTTATACAATGAGGGGATTCTCGAGCCTTCCCTCTAGACTACCTTAGAGTTATCCTATCATAGTTAATTCATTCGTCTACTAAGGACTATTACATTGAATGGGAATTACATTTAGATATGAGTCGATACTCAGTATCTATACAACCTTATCTACTAATTAAAATGTTTACAATCCTTGGCGGCCTTATGTACTGATGGCTCAAGCCTCAAAATATTTAAAATCTTTAAATTACAATCCTTTCAAAACAAAAAGATGTGCTCCTCCTTGGAATTCAAAAACCAAATTCAAATCTACGCGTTGGGTGTTGAGTTGTCCTCCACCTGGCTTCTTTAATGCTGATGGTGATGCTCTTGCATCATACTCCTCTGGACAAAAACTCATGGACTCCTTTCCATGAGCTCCTGCATTATTTTCCCATACTTTTGAATGCCAAATTCATTGACCCAACTAGAATCCTCTACTGGGTGACCCTTCTACTTCACTAGGTACTCAAAATAAGTATTCCTCTTGGTCTTCTTACCATTCCTATGATCTATGATCTTCTCCATCTGTGGATTTTCTGTTGTTGGCATTTACTTCTCCCACTGAATCTCCTTTTGATCATTTGATCCTCTTGTATCATCCATCCTGTAAGGGTATAGGTCTGAAACATTGAATATGGATGATATTCCCACATCCTCTAGAAACTCAATCTCATATGCATTTGCGTCAAACTTTATGAGGATTTTACATGGTCGTATTTTCTTCATCTTCAATTTGTTATATGTCCCCCTTGGGAACCTCTCTTTCCTCAGGTGTGCTGAAAATTTATCTCCAACTTCAAAATGAACCTCTCTCATTTTCTGATCAACTTGGATTTTATACTTCTGATTTCTCTCCTGCAACTGTCTTTTTATCTAATCATGAAGCTTTTGCACATCTGCAACAAAGTATTATGCTCTTGCACTCCTGAACTCATCATCTTTTAAATCCATTAACTCTAAAATTCCTTTTGGATGCATTCCATACACTATTTGAAATGGAATTTTTCCAGTGCTTCTGTTTGGAGAATCATTATAAGAAAACTATGCCCGGGGATGAATCTGATCCCACTGGTTATGATGTTTAGTGACCAAACTCCTCAACAAATTCCCTAAGCTTCAATTTACCACCTCAGTCTGTCCATGTGTCTGAGGGTGATATTATGAACTTAAAGAAAAATTAGTCCACAGCCTTTTCCACAAGTTTCTCCAAAAGTGTCCCACGAACTTGGTATCTCCGTCAGAGACTATACTTCTGGGGAAGCCATGCTATCTCGCAATTTCCTTGAAAAACAAATTTTCTATGTGAGTGGCATCACTGGTTTTCTGACATGGTATGAAATATGCCATATTTGAAAATATATCAACCACAAAAAATATGGAATCAGTCCTCCTCTTGTTTCTTGGAAATACCAACACAAAATCCATGCTTATGGCATCCCATGGCTTGTCTGGAATAGGACATGGTTGATACAAACCAATGTTCTACTGCTTTCATTTTGCATAATGGAAAATTCTAAATTTGTCCACAAATTTATTCACATCGGATCTCATACCTAGCCAATGGTATGGAAAACTCAATTGTGCATAATTCTTGTCATGGCCGAAATGTCCAGCCAATCCTCCACTATGTTTTTCTTTCAACATGTTGTCTCTCATTGAGCATTTTGGAATACAGAGTTGGCTTCCTTTGAACAACAATCCATCTTGAATTAGATACTCTATCCATTGACTTATGTCCCTTAGAAAAGGGTTCTCACATGATTCATAATCCTCTTTAAAATCTGCATCTTCACGATACATTTCCTCTAGGTGTTCAAACCCTAAGGTCTCCATTTGAAATTCCTACATAATCAGACATCTCCTGCTCAAAGCATCAACAACATTTTTCGCGCTACCACTAATTTGATTATTAACAAAAGTAAAATTCTGCATGAATTCTATCCATTTAGCATGTCTTTGGTTCAACTTCTCCTGTCTGGTTATGAATTGTAAAGAATGATTATCATTGTACAAGACAAAATCCTTTGGAATGAGATAGTGCCTCCACTTTTTCAGATCTTGTATTACAGCATAAAAATCTTTATCATATGTAGAATATTTTCTCTTAGTGTCATTTAACTTCTCACTGAAATAAGCAACATGATTATTTTCTTGGCTCAACACTGCACCAATAGCTACTCCACTTCCATCACACCTCACTTGAAATATCTTCTTGAAATCTGGCAGAACCAGAATATGATGTTTTGTTATCTTCTCCTTTAATACTCTGAATGTTTTTTTAGCTTCTATTGTCCAATTAAAATACTTGTGCTTTTTCTTAGTAGTGTCCATTATAGGTTCACAAATGCCATTGGAATTCCTGATGAATTTCCTATAAAAACTTGCTAATCCATGGAAGATTCTCACCTCAAATATGCTTCTTGGAGAAGACCATTATTTGATTTCCCTCACCTTCTCTGGATCCATATTCAATTCATTTGAAGAGATCACAAAACCCAAGTATATGAGTTCTGTCTTCATGAAAGAACATTTCTTCAAATTTATCAACTGCTTATCCTACTGCAACCTCCTCATCACTAATGTCAAGTTCTTTAAGTGCTCTTCTTTAGTTTTTATGAAGACTAGGATATCATCCAAACACACAATTACAAACTTACCTATGAAGGATTTGAGTACTTCTTTCATCAACCTCATGAATGTGCTTAGGGAATTTTTCAAGCCAAATGCCATGACAAGCCATTCATACAACCCTTCATCTCCTTCTCTCATTCTTATCTGATGATAACCACTCTTCAAGTCTATATTGGAAACAAAAAATCTTGACTCAAGAAATCCATCAAATCATCCATTCTGGGTAAAGGGAATCTATACTTGATGGTAATCTTGTTGATGGCTCTAGAATCTATGCACATTATCCAACCTCCATCTTTCTTTGGACTCAACAGAGTTGGTACTGTGCATGGACTCAAAATTTCTCTGACCAAACCCTTATCCAATAGCTCTTGGAATTGATTCTTGACCTCTTCATTTTCTTGAGGTGTCAACCTATATTATTCTTTGTTTGGAAAACTTGGTCCTTGAATAAGGTCAATGTGATGAATAATACTCCCAATGGGTAGAAACGAATGAGGTAACTCATCCACCACAACATCAACAAAATTATCCGACAATTCCTGAATCTCTACATGAAGATCATCTACATAAGTCTTTGTAAGGATGACCATGGGATTTCTCACCACAACAAACTGCATCTCCTATTCCTTCTTGACTTCTTTCAAGAGTTCCTTCCCACTCATGAGAAGTATGCTTGGGATAGATTCTTCCTTCACTTTCTTATCCTCCATTGGTAACAACATATGTGTACAATCATTCTTCTCAAGGGTGTAAGTATTTTTTTCCCCATCATGTATGACATTTCTGTCAAATTACCATGGTCTCCCAAACAAAACATGACAAATGTCCATGGGTATTACATCACACAGAATCTCATCTTTAAAACCTCCTATCTTGAATTCAACATTACACTATCAAATTACCATAACTTGGTGTTCCTTCTGAAACCACGATACCTTGTACGGGTTCGGATGTGTAGTTGTATCAAGCTCCATTTTTTCTACCATTTCTATGGATACCAAATTATCAGTACTCCCACTGTCTATGATCACCTTGCATACCCTGTCCTTCGTATTGAAAGTAGTCCTAAACATAATGTTTCTCTGAACTAGATCTTTTTCTTATTTCTCTGGTTTTAAGAGAACTTTCCTCATCACAAGGGACTTCCCATACTCCACTTTTTTTGCCTCAACATTCCTTCTTTGAGCTTCAGAAATGTGAGATTCTCCACCAACTTATTTCTTTTTCCTATCAGGACATTCCCAAGAAATATGCCCTGTCTTTTTACAAGAATAGTGTTAGCACTAGAAGTCACCTTCAGATTGCGTGGAAGGTAAGCCTAATACCCATCAGGTTATATGTCACAATGGATGATTTAAAGAGGTCAAATGGGCGCAGACTCAGAATAATATCGTTTTAACTTAGAAAATTGGACCAACATGCACAAGCAGTTGAGGTCTGGATCAAATTCAGTCAGTTAGTTGTAGTAAAGGTGAGTAGGAGGAAGAACTGGTGAGAAGAGTGTAGAGGTCTTCTTTGGACATCAGGTCTTCTAACAACCTAAGGAGGAAAAACTCAGAAAACAATATCCTCTTGGATTCGAAGGTTCAAGAACTGAAGAGCGTTAAAACATGACTGCAATCAAACATACATCACAATACTGTTAAAACTATCCATGTGAATCCTTCAATCATGGATACTTCAACATCAGAGGCAAATAAGATGAAAAGGAAGATGACTTTTATTAAACAAGAAGTCTCAAAGAAAATCACATAACCAGAGAACCATAGATTCATTAAAATTTTACAATGCGGGAGCCTAACTCAACCATTGACACTAACCGAAATATCCAAAATGCCTAGATATACTCAGAAAAATTTGCCACCAACAATAGAGGTGTGACCGACTCTTTTCATTCAAGGATTTATGTCTACATGTTCTCTGGAAAACTGTGCATGCTGTCTTCTATTAGACGTGAGCTTCTGTCAGACGCAATCGTGTTTCAGAGGGGACCTGCAGAGAAATAGACTTGCTGAAAGTCCCTTCCGGATTTCCATTTATGTGGTGAGACGAGGTTTCAACCACCTCCCTCACTTTCATTAACTGTGTACATCGAAATCCGGATGGGCCCATGTCAAATCTACACT
This sequence comes from Picea mariana, assembly GCA_032191745.1. Lineage (NCBI taxonomy): Eukaryota > Viridiplantae > Streptophyta > Pinopsida > Pinales > Pinaceae > Picea > Picea mariana. The sequence goes on along the minus strand of JASDQU011402525.1, from coordinate 19,710 downwards.
TGGATAATGTGGTGGCCTTGCCCTGCTCTTTTGCCAATTGGATCTTTGTTGGATTCTTGCAGGGGAAACTGACAGGCAGACGTGGAGGAAGGTGATGGTGAGATGCGAGGTGATTGGCACAAACTCGCATGACACGAAGAATGAGCTATGGAAAAGTGGAAGGATGCGGCGACAGAGTGATGACTGGGAACATGAGGGTGTCATCATGCGAGAAGTGAGGTGTAAAACTGTGTGAGGGTGATGTGGCAAAGGGAGAGGACGTGGGGGTAGAAGGGGGTTGAGTGGTCAGGGGGGACACGACAACATGATGGAGGTGACATGAAGGGGAAGTGAAAGACACATGTCAGGAGGTGAGAGGGGAGATGTGACAGTGGGTAGGGGGTAGGTGTGCGAGTGATGTGAGTGGAGGATATGTGGC
>JASDQU011402524.1:51994-65715 GCA_032191745.1 Picea mariana | reverse complement strand
ATCAAATTAAAGTATTAAAAATGCACAATAATAGCTCGAATTTCAGAGATACCTTAGGTGACCCCTTTGAATGGTAAAGGGATGTTGATCATGTCAAAAGGAGGTCAAAAAAAAGGTAATATTGGCATATAGTTGGAGGTCACTGGTAAGTAGTATGGGCAAGGAACATAGTCAAAACCGGGGCCCAACACATAGTACAACCTACTATTATCTTTCTTCTTTCCCAATTCCTCCATAAACCTATGTAACCAAATCATTTCTTTACTAGCCTCTGTAGCAACAACATATTCTGCTTCTGTTGTTGAAAGTACAACAACCTTTTGCAGTTTCGAAATCCAACTTACTGATGTTCCACCTACAATAGAAACATACCCTGCGGTGCTCCTCCTGCTATCTTTGTCACCTACCATATCTGAATCAACATATCCCTATAGAAAAATGTATGAACCTTCAAAACATAATGCATGAGTAGCAGTACCTCTCAAATACCTGAGAATCCACTTTACTTCCTCCCAATGTTCTTAACCTGGATTGTTCATATACCTTCTCACAGTTCCCACTGCATGTGCAATATCTAGTCTTGTGCAAACCATCACATACATCAAGCTGTCAACTGTTAATGAATAAGGGACCCTGGACATGTATTATATCTCCTCTTGTGTGTTGGGACACATTTCCTTAGTTAATTTGAAATGGTTGGCCAAAGGTGTATTAATTGGTTTTGCATTCTCCATTCTAAACCTCTCCAACACCTTCTCTATGTACTCACCCTCAGACATTGCCAATTTGTGATTTTTCATGTCTCTTGTTATTCTCATACGAAGGATTTACTTTGCATCACCCAAATCCTTCATCGCAGATGAATTAACTAATTTCTTCTTGACCACATTTATATCCTACATATTAGACCCTGAAACAAGCATGTCATCTACATACAATAGCAAGATAATATAGATTCCATTTTCTAGCCTTTTAAAATAAACACAGTAATCAGAATGATATCTATTATAACCTTGTTCTGTCATAAACCTATCAAACTTCAAATACCACTGCCTTGGATCTTGCTTTAGGCCATACAAGATCTTCTTCAACCTGCATACCAAATTCTCCTTCCCTTTTACCTCACACCCCCGTGGCTAGTGCATATAAATATCTTCCTCCAAATCCCCATGGAGAAAAAAATGTTTTTACATGTATCTATTCAATATTTAAATCTTATACTACCACAAGAATTAAAATAGTCCTAATTGAATTCATTTTAAAAACATGAGAAAATATTTCATCAAAATCTATACCTTTCTTTTGTGAAAACCCCTTTACAACAAGTCTAGCCTTGTAACACTTTTTGCCTCCATCTTCTTCCTTCAACCTGTAAACCCATTTATTTTGTAAACCAAATTCAAAGTCTGGTTATTTACCGGGGAATCCATTTCCTCTTTCATTCCTTGCTCTCACTTCTTTTTGGTGTCTACCCACATTGCCTCTTCATAACATTCTGGTTCACCATAATCAATCAAAAATAAATAATACAATGAAGGAGAGTATTGTTCAGGGGGTCTACTTAACCTGGTAGATATTCTAACAACACTTGCATGAGTTTGAGGTACCTGCTTCTCCTGTTGTTGTACATTTTGATTTTCTGGTTCCTTTGGAATTTCTTTTTTAGTGATCTCATCAAGCACTGTGTATTCTGGTTTTTATTTTTCTTGTATCTTTCCCTGCAATTGATCTTTATACATGACCTTCTCATTGAATATGATATCTCTACTCCTAATGATTTTGTTATTTTCATAATTCCATAAGTGGTAACGAAAATCATTAACACTGTATCCAATAAAGGTACACTTCTTGGATTTTACCTCAAGCTTTATTCTATTTTCTTTATCAATATGGACAAATGCTTCACAATTGAAAGTCTTCAAAAAGGATTAGTTTACATTTTTACATGCCCATGCCTCCTTTGGAATTTCACCATCCAAAGAGCTTGAAGGTCCTATGTTTATTAAGTAAACAACAGTAACTACAACATCTGCCCAGAACTGTAAGGGAAAACTAGCATGCAATCTCATACTCCTTGCATGCTCCATGATTTTCCTATTCATCCTTTCTGACACACCATTTTCTTGTGGCGTTCCTACAACTATCTTCTCTCTACAAATCCCATGGTATGAATAGTAATGATCAAACTCCTTGCTGCAATATTCACCTCCATTGTCTAATCTAGGACACTTCAACCTTTTTCTTGTCTCATTCTCAACCAAAGCTTTCCATTTCTTAAAAGTATCAAAAACATTAGATTTTTGTCGAATGCATAAACCCAAGTTTTTGTAGTTGCATCATCAATAAAAGTAACATAATAACAAGAGCCACCAAGATATGATACCTAATTTTGTCCCCATACATATGTATGCACAAGCTCTAACCTTTCTCTCTTATTTTCTTTTCTAACTATGAGAAATTTGACTCTCTTATGTTTTCCATAAACACAATGCTCATAGAAATCCAAATCAATTTGTTTAAGATCTAGAAAAAAAATTATTTTGTGAAGTATTTGCATCCCCTTCTCACTCATGTGTCCAAGCCTATGATGCCATAGTGTTGTATCCACTCCTGTAGAAGCTAAATATATAGAAGAGTCAATATTACCAATACATAAATAAAATGTACCTACCTTATCTCCTTTTGTTATCACCAATGATCCTTTGGTGACCTTCCACACCTTATCTGTAAATATTGATATACAAACTTCACTTGCCAACTGCCCTATTGAAATTAGATTTTTACTTAGATCTGGAACATGTCTTACCTCTTTCAACAACCATTAGTTTTCATTGCTTTTCTTTATTTTTACTTTTCCCATTCCAAAAATTTTGCATGGTGCATCATCTCCCAAATGAACCTGTCCAAAATCACCTTGAACATAATCTAGAAAATGTTTCCTATGGGGTGTGGCATGAAATGAATCCCCTAAATCTACTACCCAAGACTCATAAATATTATCTACAGAAATAATCAAATCATCTTGTAACACATCACCTGTTCGGGGGGGAGTGTGAGGTGTTGAAGTAAGCACATAGGTGCGTCCTTCATGTTGAATATTGTATTGATGGGATTCGGCATGGTACACAGTTTATCGGTCTTGTTGGTATGGGAGACCCAATAAGAGGTAAACACAGTATAAAGGTGAAACATCGCAGACCATGGTGTCACAGAAGGGGCCAATGGAAAAAGTTATGGCGCAGCACCGGGTGATAGTGATGTGAGGTCCTCCCTTTTGTACCAAGCCAAGTTGATATGGATCCGGGTGGGGAGTGGTGGGAAGCTGTAGATGTTGGACTAAGTCTTGGGAGACTAGATTCTTTTGGCTGCCATTGTCCAAAATGAGGGTGGCGAGTTCATGTTTAATTTGACAGTTATACGTAAAGAGGGGAATGTTAGTGCGACCCAGTTAGGGCATAGTCATGTGAATGAGGGATGGGTCGGCTTCGGTGGGGTTGGTGAGAGAGATTAATTCTATTTGTTCGGGAAACTCAGTGGGTGTGACCTCTGCAACCAAGGTCTGATGAGGGCATATATTTTTAATGGCTCAATAGTCAATAGAGCTATGGGAGTTGGTCTTGTGAAAATTACACCAAACTACATTTTTGTTTGTCGATGAGGAAGAAGGATAATATTGAGGATGAGAAGGAGGTGGGTTTTCATACTGGGTTCTATTTGGAATATATCATATGTGAGGAACTGCCTTATGTTCTACGACCAAATCTTGTAAGAAATCCTTGTCCATAGAAGCGTTTTCCAAAAGATCTACCTCCCATCGGATAGGTAACAAGAGACCATAATTAAAATTAATTATTAATACCTCGTTTGGCTTGTTGATATGGAGCTGGATACACAACTTGAAGAAGACATCGATGTATCCTTGAACTGACTGAGTGGAAAGTTGGCATAGTTGCAACCACTTGGTGAGAAGATTCTGAAGATAGCCTGGAGGGTAGAAGTGTTCCTGTAATGTGTGATAGAACACATCCCAAGAATCAATATGACCATTTTTCGAAGAAGGCAGTGTACTAAGATCCACGATCAATTTAAATCTTTCCAATTGTGTGTCCCATCAAGTTTGTGTTATTCCTTCGAGATGGAGGTTGGATATCTGCAATTTGGTGGATTCTTCCATCTCGGGGGAAGTCTTGAAGTATGTGGATAGGCTACGGATCCAGGAATCGACTATCTCAAGATTCATTTGTCCGACAAACTTGGGTAACTAAAAACGAGTGTCCAAATGCATGGTTGTTGGAGTTTGTAGTTGTTGGAATCAAATTAGTTCATGGAGAGCTAGCGCTAATTCTTCAACGGGAGTTGATGTGGTTGCCCTGGACTTCTCACTGGATACTTCTCTTTGAGGCTACGTGGTGTGCAAGCACGGAAGAGACACTGAGGAGGGCGTGAGATTAAACCTAAGAAGGGAACACTGATGCACCAATGAAAAGGTAAAGAAGAACCCTGAGAAGGGTGATTAGGACACTCTCATCAAGAGAATGAAGAAAGAGTTCAAGTTTCCAAAAAAAAATAAAATCTTTTTTTGAATCTGGTGGATGAAGCTCAGTCTTCTCCTTCTTCTTTGTGTGCAGAAACTTCCCCAAGGAAAATGCTATGATAACAATTTATCTAATTGGAGGTCACACTCAGCAAGGGAGACTCAATTTAATAGAGGGTGCATCAGTTTTGTGGAGCGAACTTTCAATACCAACGACTTCAATGAGAGAGAGAGATGCACCTTCCTTTTGCCAATTTGCATTACTCCCAAAAATGCCCCCAAAAAAACCAAACGAAGGGGATAATAGATGAGGGTGCATTAGTTTAACCAATGCGCATTGCCTTCACAAAAACACCCATGCAACACTCAAATCATGATCACAAGAGAGGGTGCACCAATTCCTATGGTGCACATTGATCTCAAATACTCACACAATAGAAAATTATTACACACAAAAAAATAGAGATGTGAATATTCAGAAGAAATTCATGAAATGTATCAGAGAAAAATGCCCCCTTTAATAATGTAGAGCGACTACTTACAAAAGTGATTGTTTTTATTATTTTTCGTGACTTTTTGTGCATTCAGACTAGCGAGAGAAGTTTCCCACAGAAAAGAACTTACACAAACTGACTAACCATTTATTTAGACATATCCTTGCTTACTATATTGATGAAGGATTTATTACAAATATATAAAATAACTATCACTAACATGGATAAAAAATTAACATAGTACATTCTTTTAGAACGCCTGGCTTCTCGGACTGTCGAGATCATATTACAATAGAAGTTTCTAGTAGTTGGCCAAGGAAGGGGTACACCCTTCCTAGTGGCCCATCAATACTGCCATATGTTGCATGCTTTATTTTGTAAATCAATTTTGATCTCACAATTGATTTCTCTCATGGTATTGGAACCACATCCCAAACATCATTATTCCAAATGGATTGGTACTCTTCAATCATGACATCCTTTCATTCCTTCTTTTCTATATCCTCTTCATAACATGTAGGATCTGCATCAATAATATCACTAAGGAGTGACACATAACTAGAATATGGTTTTGGTTTCTTTATTTCTCTGTAAGTTCCTTCTAGAGCACTGCATTTTTCTGCATCATGTATAATCTCACAGGCCTAAGCTGGCCTCTTCTTTCCTCTAGGTGGATCTGTGGGTCTTTGTGGCTCTTACATGTCATGATCTACTATATCATGTTCTTCTGGTACAATATCATTTCTCGTGTCTACAACTATTGGAGCTATAGGTTCTTCATCATGGTCTTCATGTACAACACTTCCTTGAATTTTTGAATGATGCATCCTCATCGAAGATAACATCTGTTAGAAAAACATGATCGCGAAGCAAAAAAATAAAACAAATGCATAAATAAAACATAGAATATACACAATACAATAGAGACACATACATATGTGGTTCACCCAGTGTGGGCTACATCCACCAAATAAATTGCCAGGACCTTCCTTTATTATTATATATCAAATGAAGCAATACAATCTACAACACGCACATTGTAATTCCTTTTCTTTCTCTCACAATCTACTCGCTCAGAATACAATATTAGCCATGATACATAGCCGCAATACATTTCCCTCATAAAAGAGGGTTTCCTTCTAGGGAAAAAAACCCTAACATAACTTCTACCGTCATATCTACGACCTTATAATGAATGATCTAGATTTACTATGAAATTACAATATACATTTATAAGGCAATTTTTCCTTCGGGGGCCCACTTGCCCCCAAACCCCGTGGGGGGGGGGGGGTAAACCCTCCTTGCACTCCCCCACATGGAGGAGTGTACATTCTTCCAGGGTGTAATGTCTTCATGGGGTATAAAAACGACTGAAAACAAATACCTCTGAATCAGGTAGGTAATCAGGCTCAACAATCAACAATCTCCCACTTGGAGACTGATTTCAACAACTCCACCATTGTTGTATCTGTTGGACTATGATCCTTCTTGGACTTGGAAAATTCTCATCTTCATATTCATTCTTGAAGACCAACTGAAACTAAGCAGGAACTTAGTTTCTCCCTGGTTACTCCCTCAGTTAACATGTCTGTAGGATTCTGGCTAGTGTGTATCTTTTCCAACTTCAAATGTCCATCTTCCAAAACGGATCGTATGAAATGGTACCTGAGATGTATATGCTTAGTATTCGAATGGAATACTGAGTTATTTTCAATATGAATGACACTCTCACTGTCACAGAACAACCTACTATTCTCTTTCTTCTTTTCCAATTCCTCCATAAATCTCTGTAACCAACTCATTTTTTTACTAGCCTCTGTAGCAGCAACATACTCTTCTTCTGTTATTGAAAGTGCAACAAACTTTTGTAGTTTCAAAATCCAACTTATTGCTATTCCACCTACAGTAAAAACATACCCTGTGGTGCTCCTCCTGCTATCTTTATCACCTGCCATATCCGAATAAACATATCCCTGTAGAACAATGTGTGAATCTTCAAAACATAATGCATGAGTAGCAGTACCTCTCAAATACCTGAGAATCCACTTTACTACCTCCCAATATTCTTTACCTAGATTGTTCATAAACATGCTCACAACTCCCACTGCATGTGAAATATCTGGTCTTGTGCAAACCATCACATACATCAAGCTGCCAATTGTTGATGATTAAGGGACCCTGAACATGTATTATATTTCCTCCTATGTCTTGGGACACATTTCCTTAGTTAATTTGAAATGGCTAGCCAAAGATGTACTAATTGGTTTTCCATTCTACATTCTAAACCTCTCCAATACCTTCTCTATGTACTCACCTTGAGACAATGTCAATTTGTGATTTTTCCTGTCTCTTGTTATTCTCATACCAAGGATTTACTTTGCAACACCCAAACCCTTCATCACAAATGAATTATCTAATTTCTTCTTAAGAACATTTATATCCTGCATATTAGACCTTGCAACAAGCATGTCATCTACATAAAATAGAAAGATAATATAGCTTCCATTTTCTAGCCTTTTAAAATAAACACAATTATTAGAATGTCATCTACTATAACCTTGTTCTGTCATAAACATGTCAAACTTCAAATACCACTGTCTTGGAGCTTGCTTTAGGCCATACAATATCTTCTTCAACCTGTAGACTGAATTCTCCTTCCCTTTGACCTCATAACCCTGTGGATGTTGCATATAAATCTCTTCCTCCAAATCCCCATGGAGAAAAGTTTCTTTTACATCTAATTGTTCAAGATGTAAACCTTACATTTCCACAAGACTTAAAATAGTCCTAATTGAAGTCATTTTAACAACAGGAGAAAATATTTCAACAAAATATATACCTTTCCTTTGTGCAAAGCCCTTTACAACAAGTCTAGCCTTGTACGGATTTTTGCCTTCATCTTCTTCCTTCAACTTGTAAACCCATTTATTCTGTAATGATCTTTTTCCTACAAAAAATAGAACCAAATCCCAAGTCTGTTTATTTACCAGGGAATTCATTTCCTCTTTCATTCCTTTCTCCCACTTCTTTTGGATGTCTACCTGCAATGCCTCTTCATAACATTCTAGTTCACCAGAATCAATCAACAATAAATAATACAATGAAGGAGAGTATCATTTAGGGGGTCTACTTAACTAGGTAGATCTTCTAACAACACTTGCAGGAGTTTGAGGTACATGTTGCTCCTGTTGTTGTACATTTTGATTTTCTATTTCCTTTGGAATTTCTTTTTCAATGATCTCATCAAGCACTATGTATTCTGGTTTTTCTTTTTCTCGTATCTTTCCTTGCAACTGATCTTTGTACATGAACTTCTCATTGAATCTGACATCTCTACTCCTCATGATTTTGTGATTTTCATAATCCCATAAGTGATAACCAAAATCATTAACACCATATCCAATAAAGGTACACTTCTTGAATTTTTCCTGAAGTTTTGTTCTATTTTCTTTGTCAATATGGACAAATGCTTCACAACCGAAAATCAAAGGAATAGTTTACCTTTTTACTTGTCCCTGCCTCCATTGGAATTCCACCATCCAAAGAGCTTGAAGCTCCTCTATTTATTAAGTAAACAACATTATATACAACATCTGCCCAGAACTGTAAGGGAAAACCCACATGCAATGCCATACTCCTTGCATGTTCCATGATTGACCTGCTCATCCTTTATGACACACCATTTTCTTATGGTGTTCCTGGAGTTGTCTTCTCTCTACGAATCCCATGGTATGAATAGTAATCATCAAACTCCTTGCTGAAATATTCACCTCCATTGTCTAATCTGAGACACTTCAACCTTTTTCCTGTCTCATTCTGAGCCAAAGCTTTCCATTTCTTAAAAGTATCAAAAACATAATTTTTTTGTCGAATGCAATAAACCCAAGTTTTTCTAGTTGCATCATCAATAAAAGTAACATAACAACAAGATCCACGAAGATATGATACCTTAGTTGGTCCCCATACATTTGTATGCACAAGCTCTAACCTTTCACTCTTATTTTCTTTTCTGACTCTGAGAAATATGACTTTATTCTATTTTCCATAAACACAATGCTCACAGAAATCCAAATCAATTTGTTTAAGATCTGGTAACAAATTTATTTTTTGAAGTATCTGCATCCCCTTCTCACTCATGTGTCCAATCCTATGATGCCACAGTGTTGTATCCACTCATGTAGAAGATAAATAGATAGAAGAGTCAATATTACTAGTACATAAATACAATGTACCTACCTTATCTCCTTTTGCTATCACCAATGATCCTTTGGTGACCTTCCACACCTTATCTTTAAATATGGATATAAAACCTTCACTTGCCAACTGCCCTGCCCTGTTGAAATTAGATTTTTCCTTAGATCTGGAACATGTCTTACCTATTTCAACAAACAATTGTTTCCATTTCTTTGCTTTATTTTTAACTTTCCCATTCCAACAATTTTGCATGGTGCATCATCACCCAAATGAACCTGTCCAAAATCACCTTGAACATAATCTAGAAAATGTTTCCTATGGGGTGTGGCATGAAATGAAGCCCCTAAATCTACTACCAAAAACTCAGAAATATTATCTACAGAAATAATCAAAGCATCTTGTAACACATCACCAATTACATTTGCTTCCTGATTTTTCTCCTACTTTCCATCTCTTTGTTTCTTTGGAGCTATGCAGTCTTTCTTCAGATGTCCTTTCTTCCCACAATTCCAACACTCTATCTTTCCAAATATGGATTTGGATCTGCCCTTCCTAGAATTCCTATGGTTCTCTGAGCCCTTTCCTCTATCCTTTTTTCTTCCCCCGATCTCCATTTTTAATGCATTACTTGATGTCTCACTTGTGATTTTCCATCGTATTTCCTCACTAAGGATAATACCAACAACATCATCAAATTTTAAAGTGTTTGAACCAGAGACAGAGTTACTTATAGGCATGACCAAGGCATTCCAACTTTCTGGAAATGAGCATAGGATTAGAAGAGCCTTGACCTCATCATCAAAGTCCACTTTTATAGGACTTAGTTGATTAGTAACCGTATTAAATTCATTTAAATGATCTAGAACAGACCCACCTTTTGACATCTTCATATTAAATAATCTCTTCATTAGAAATACCTTATTGGACATTGAGGGTTTTTCATATAGTTTAGCCAATGCATCCATCAACTCCTTCATTGTCTTTTCTTTCGAAATATTGAAAGCCACCGACATTTCCAGGCCCAGCCGTATCATTCCTAGTGCCTTTCTGTCAAGAAGCTCCCATTCTTCATCCTTCATGGCCTTTAACTTCTTTGTTATTCCACCCAATGGTAGGAATAAAACTTTATGATATAAATAATATTCCATTTGCATATTCCATAACTGGTAGTTTTGGCCATTAAATTTCTCAACCCTAAACTTTCCATCTTACGCCATTGCTCCCACTCGAACCAGGAACCCTCTTTTCTTGCTAGTTACCTTTCGCTCTAACACCAGTTGTTAGAAAAATAGGATTGCAGAGCAATAAAATAAAATAAATGTGGAAATAAAACAAAGAAGATACACAATACAATAGAGACACAGATATATGTGTTTCACCCAGTGTGGGCTATGTCCACCAAAGAAATTTTTAGGTCCTTCCTTTATTATTATCCAACAAATGAAGGGATACAACCTACAACACACCCACTGTAACTTCCTCTTCTTTATCTCATAGTCTCCTAGCTCAGAATACAATATTAGCCATGAACATATCCACAATACATTTCCCTCATAAAATAGGGTTGCCTTCTAGGGGAAAAAACCATAACATAACTTCTACTGTCATATCTGTGACCTTATAATGAATGGTCTAGATTTACTATGAAATTACAATATACATTTACAAGGCAATTTTTCCTTTAGGGGCTTCGCCCCTAGACCCCGCAGGAGGGGTAACCCCCACCCCCTTGCACTCCCCCACATGGAGGAGTGTACATTCTTCGAGGGTGTAAAGTCTTCAATGGGTATAAACACGGTTGAAAATAAAGACCTCTGAATCAAGAAGATAATCAGGCTCCACAACCAAAAACATCTCTGCTGATCTCAACCTAGTTATGACCAAGGATGTAGACTATGTATGCCTTCGATGTTTCACTATAACTAAAAAATATTCCGTTCTTTCTTGAAGGGTCCAATTTGGATATTTTTTCCTTGGGAACATGTATATATGTTGGACAACTAAATATTCTTAGGTGGTTGACTTACGACTTCTCTCCTGTGAACATTTCTTCTAGGGTCTTACTCCCAAGAACACGATGGGGTGTTTTATTCTTCACATACACTGCAGTCCTTGTTTCTTATGCCCATATATGTTTCAGTAAGTTATGATCATGAAGCATGGCCTTCACTGCTTCCATTATGGTTCGGCTCTTTCTTTCTACCACACCATTTTGCTGAGGATTGTACAAAGTAGAAAGCTCCCTCTTAATCCCAACTTTCCCACATAATTCCTTGAATTCATCTAATGTGAATCTCTACCATTGTTTGACCTCAAGACTTTAATCTTCTTTTCAAAAACATTTCTACGAGGGTATTGAATTCCTTAAATTTTCTAAACACTTCACCTTTTGAATTCAAAAAATAAATCCAAGCTTTGCGTGAAAAACCATCAATGAAGGAGACATAGTATACATACCCATTGGATGAAGAGGTGAACATAGGTCCACATACGTATGAGTGTAAAATTTCCAATATGCCTTTGGCCTTAATTTTACTACTTGGAAATTGGCTCTTCACACTCTTTCCTTTTGCACATCCCTTGCATAGACCCTCATGGTTCACCTGTATCTCTAGTAGTCATGTCACCATCTTTCTCATGATCGATAATGCCTTATAGTGTAGATGAGAAAGTCTTTTGTGACATAACTCACATGGGTTTATGGTATTATGAAATAGGGTTCTCTCTGATTGTCATTTCAATTTGTATAAGCCTCCCTCTTGGACACCAATCACAATTGCATCATTGAAATATTTTCCTTTTGGCCACACAAGAACTTCTCCATCGACAAATGAAATTTTGAAACCCTCTCTTCTAGAGATGAAACATAAAGAAGATTCTTCCTTAACCTAGGTACAAGTAAAGCATCTTTTACCTTCATCAAATTTCCGAAATCTAACTTGAAGGAAGCTTCTCCTACACCTTTGATAAGATACTGATAATCATCTCCAAGCTTCACCTTATGAGGTGATTCCTTCTTGATCAAGTTTGACAGAGAGTATTGGTATCATGTCATGTGCTTGGAAGCACCACTATCAATGATCCAAGTGTCACTTACATGAGTGATGGTTCCTATAAGAGTTGAAATTAAAAGATATGGAAACACATTCTCTTCTATAATGTATTTCCATGCTTGGAGGTCATTGAATCCTTCAATTTTTCCATCAAGCCTGAAAATGGTATTCATCTTGCCCGGAACAAGTAAAAAAAAATAAATTTTCAAGATATGGATCTAGACCTTACTAAATATTTTTACTGAACCAAGACAAATTTATGTCACGAGAACTGTAGCAACTAGAACCCTAATTTTTCAAATTTTGAATTTTTGAATTCTGGTCGAGGAAAGTGATGTGCCTTGCCTAGGTGAGTTCCTAGGCAATCTTAGATTTACCAACATCCTCCAAAAAAGTGGTAAAATGTCACTAATAGGTTTTATGCAGAAACCCTAATTCTACAGTAGCTGCAAAACTGAAAACTAGATCTTAGAGAGGGTGTGTTGAGGCTAGGAAAGTATTCATAAACTATGAGTTGGTCTCTTTCAGGCCTGCTTTGAAACCATGTTGAAAATTTACTTATACAACTAACAATTACAATTCATCTTTTCTTATTATGATTATTTAACACATTAACTACATATACAAGGTCACTGAAAGAGAGACAATCATAGAAACAAGATAAACACAAGGATTATCCTGGGAAACCCTCTAGGGGAAGAAAACCCAACAAATTATTCTAAATAGATTCTTCAACCAAGAACAATGCCAAGACAAAAAACATATAGTCTTTTGTTGCGTCTCCCTCTCTCTCCAAAACTTGCGCACCTTTTCTCTCTCTTGTGCTTGAGTGAGATGAGTGATTAAATAAGAAATCTAGCCCCTCTATTTATACACAAATGACTTTCCCTTTTAACTATTAGGGTCGACTTGACAATTGTCACTTAATTACATTTTACATTGGCCACAATAGGGGTTGACTTGACAGTTTGACTTTATTTTACAATAAAAGCCACAATGGGGCCGACTTTACAAATACAACATAATAATATTCTTTTAGGGATTTGTCATGATAAAATACAATAAGATAATATCTTCCACAACTACACATTCTTCAACATATTTAGCATGGACAAGTCCTCCTGTCTGAGTCGTTTGGAATTCAGGGATTCAGACAAGTGAGTCATGGCCCTTGTAGCAACAATAAAGGGGAGGGTTATTTTTTTTCAAAGACAATGAGATTCCTAGCGAGTGAGAGTTGCTAAAGAACATATTTAGGAAGGGATTTCCAAATCCTTTTAATAATTATTTTTCCTTGAAAATAACCCTGGTAGTATTGCTCCCATTTTCCCAGAAGGGGTTTGAATTTAGTTGGCCACCTGATGTTTTAGCAGAGTCCATGATAGACTGAGTACCAAACCTGCTTTGAGAAGTTACACTCCTAGAAGATATGTTGAGTCATTTCAC
>JASDQU011402524.1:31862-43793 GCA_032191745.1 Picea mariana | reverse complement strand
TCAACCAAGAACAATGCCAAGACAAAAAACATATAGTCCTTTGTTGCATCTCCCTCTCTCTCCAAAACTTGCGCACCTTTTCTCTCTCTTGTGCTTGAGTGAGATGAGTGATTAAATAAGAAATCTAGCCCCTCTATTTATACACAAATGACTTTCCCTTTTAACTATTAGGGTCGACTTGACAATTGTCACTTAATTACATTTTAAATTGGCCACAATAGGGGTTGACTTGACAGTTTGACTTTATTTTACAATAAAAGCCACAATGGGGCCGACTTTACAAATACAACATAATAATATTCTTTTAGGGATTTGTCATGATAAAATACAATAAGATAATATCTTCCACAACTACACATTCCTCAACATATTTAGCATGGACAAGTCCTCCTGTCTGAGTTGTTTGGAATTCAGGGATTCAGACAAGTGAGTCATGGCCCTTGTAGCAACAATAAGGGGGAGGGTTATTTTTTTTTCAAAGACAATGAGATTCCTGGCGAGTGAGAGTTGCTAAAGAACATATTTAGGAAGGGATTTCCAGATCCTTTTAATAATTATTTTTCCTTGAAAATAACCCTGGTAGTATTGCTCCCATTTTCCCAGAAGGGGTTTGAATTTAGTTGGCCACCTGATGTTTTAGCAGAGTCCATGATAGACTAAGTACCAAACCTTCTTTGAGAAGTTACACTCCTAGAAGATATGTTGAGTCATTTCACAATTTCTTTCACACAGTGTGCACCAAAAGGGGATGAGAAACCCTCTCTTCTCTAAGTTTTCTCCATTTAGAATATTCCCCTGAGCAAGATTCCAACAGAAGATGTTGATTTTTGGAAGATCATCTAGATTCTAATTGTTTCACCACTAGTTATTTCTTTTAGGAAGGTTAGTTTGGAGAAGCAAGGCTTAATATCTCGCTTTCACAATATAACCATTAATGCCCCAACCTCAACTATCTTGTGTTCTACAATGTACTGGGGTTGCCCCCTACAGGTATTTCATAAGAGGTAGAACTTGATTTTGAAGCTAAGGAGGGACATCCCCAAAGTTCCAATTCTTCCAGGTTCCATCATCATTCCAATCAGAAATGTCGAAAAGAGTTGATTTCTAATGGGAATCCAACCAATCCTTAAGGTCTTCATAGTGCTCATTATGTTCTAAAGGATTTGGGTTTAGGATCTTTTCCTTCCAAAGATTGATAGATTTTCCATTTATTGGGATCCAATGCAGGTCCATTTGCAGAAAAAGAATTGAATTCCTAAGCAATTTCCAAACAGGGGAACCGGGGGTTCTTGGAGGGATTAAATCCATACTTCACTTTTTGTTTCCCAAATTGTATTTTTTGACTATTGTTGTTTTCCACCATTATTTCCCTCCCATGACAATTCACCAAAGTATTTTTGAACCCAAGGCTATATTTACTAATTCTGGATTGCAAACTACGAGCCCCCCATGATCCTTGGGGGATTTCACGATATCCCATCTAACTAGATGGTATTTTTTTGTGTTTGATTTTCCACCATTCCAAAGAAGATTTATTATGAGCTAGGACAGATTCTTTTTAGTTACCATGGGCTCTAGAAGAGAAGAGAATTGAAATAAAGGAAGGGAGGTTAGAATTGATCTAATTAGAACCAAGTGCCCTACTGGATTTAACCAAGTCGCTCCCCAAGATTTCATATTTTCTTTGATTTTTTGAGTTATGATTTGCAAGTATTCTCCTGGGACGGATTTTAAGAAGACTGTCATCCCCAAGTATTTAAAGAGCTTCCAATCTTCATAGATGAGAAAAGAGAGAATTTGGGTGAGGTCCCTAAGGAATTTCACATCTATATTCCAGGCATAGATTCGACTTTTGTTCTTATTTATGAGGCCTCTAGAGTGTCAATGTTTCATGGAAACCTGCACACGAGATCTAGCTAAAGCATACACAAACAAAGCTTATCAAGAAAAGGAAGAGAGATACACAATGAAGAATGAGAATCAATGTATATTATGATCTTGTCAATGAGTGAGTGATATTCACTCATATAGGCAATGAAATCCTATAGTTAGGAATGCATGTATAATAGTGATGGTCTAAGATTAGAAAGTCTAAAATCGAACTAGACAGTTAACTCCCACTGAACTAGTGTTACTGCCACTGAACTAGTGTGTCAAAAATAGAAATTTCTCCAACACCCCCCCCTGAACATCACTATGGAGTAAAAAATGAGTCTTGGCTACTAGGCCATATTAGGTACTCATGTATAATGCAACTAATGAACACTGAATAAAAGTGAGGAAAGAGGGAAAACCACGTGGGAACAAAACCCCCCCTCAAAAGACAATGTATCAAAAGAAGAAAAGGTAGTTTCTAGGCAATTGTGCTCTTCACTGCAAGACGATCCCAAAAATTCTGAAACTTCTGATTAGTGAATGTCTTGGTGAATATGTCAGCAGTTTGTTCAGAGGAAGGATATAACTACAAATAAATGATCTTGTCATGTACTAAATATATGATGAAATGCATGTGGACCTCAATGTGTTTGGTTCGCAATCGTTGTCACACCATATGATAGTCAGATAGTGAAACTGGATACCAAGCTCAGTAATGAATTGTTGAAGCCAAAGTGTTTGAATGACACAATTGACTACTCCTCTGTACTCGACCTCTATGGAAGATAAAGAAATGGTTGATTTCTTCTTACTTGACCAACAAATTGGGCCTGACCCCAAACTGAGAGTGTACCCGGGCACAGAATTTCGATCTATGTTATCACCAACCCAATCTAAATATGTGAATCCTATGAGATCTAATGCAAAACTAGCTTCATAGTGAATCCCATAACTCATGGTGCCCTGAACATATCTGAGGATGTGCTTGAAAACCTTCCAGTGCAGATCATGGGGTTCTTCCATGTATCTRGAAACTTCTCCTACCACATATGAGATATCTAGATGGGTGTGGGTGAGATACAAAAGACTCTCCACAAACTGTCGATAAAAAGTGTTGTCTGCTAATGGTGTATCCCCTCCATCCTCAAGTATGATCATTCTTACATAAGAAGGGTGTAGGTGCAGACTTACATTCTTTCATGTGGAATCTATCCAGAAGATCCCTCACATACTTATCCTGAGAAAGTTTGATGCCGAAAGCAACTTGACTGATCTCAAGACCAAGAAAGAAGTGTAGTGGACCCATGTCCATCATAGAAAACCTATCATGCAATATATCTTTGACCAAAGCAATGGTTGAAGCAGAGCTACCAGTGATCAAAATATCATCAACATAGAGTATTAATATGCTCTAGGTGCTTGCTTGAGGCCATATAGAGGCTTCTTCAGTCTTCATACTAAAGATGAGTTCTAAATGAACCGCTGTGGCTGATCCATGTAGATCTCCTTTGAAAGGTCACCATGAAGAAAATAATTAGTCACATCCATCTAGTGAACTTCCCATCCTTTGGCTATTGCAATGGCTAGAGCCAAGCGAATGGAGTCCATCTTTGCTACAGGAGAAAAGGTCTCATCATAATCTATCCCATGAATCTGCTGAAATACTTTTGCAACTAATATGGCCTTGTACCTTCTCACCTGACCATGTGCTACTCTCTTGGTCCTATAGACCCATTTGAATCTGACAAGTTTCCTCCCTAGTGGAAGTGGAACCATATCCCAGGTTTGATTCTCTAGGAGAGAGTCATGCTCCTCCTGCATGGCTACTTCCCATAGTGGATTTCCAACAACCTCATTATAGGTATGTGGATCAGAATATTGAACCATATAACAATGCATGGGCATCGCTAGTTCAGAAGTTGAAAGTACATGAGAAGGATCCACATGATGAGATCGAGTCCTCCTCGAATCCAATGGATCCCCTACAAGGTATCCTACTTCCTGAAGTGTGGAATATGCCCACTTGGGAATTTTCTGAAGCTCCAATGCTGTCTCCTCATTTGGTTGTACTACCTGCTCATATGCATGTACAAAATCCTCTGAATCTATGTATGAAGATGTAGCATCTAAGTGTGTGGAATCATCATCTCTGATGTTTAGAATTGATGGAAGCACAAGAGTATCTGCATGTTGCACTGGAGGTGCATGCAAAGGACTCTCCTCAAACTGAACAATGTGCTCAATGATGAGCCGGTTTGTAGAGGGATCAATCATTATGTACCCCTTCACATCATATGGATATCCCAAAAAGATGCAAGGTGTGCTCTGTGGATCTAAGGCTTTCCTCTTTTCATAATGAATATGGGCCCATGCTCTAGATCCAAACATGAGGAAGTGTGTGACATCTAGTTTGTCACCTGTCTAAGCCTCAAAAGGTGTCCTATCCTCAACAAATATATGAGGTGATTTGTTATGTATGTAAGTAGCACATTTAAGTGCCTCAACTCAAATCTTGGAAGGAAGTGATCTTGCATGCAACATGCAACTGTTCATCTCCTTGAGAGACCCGTTCTTCCTTTCAACAACTCCATTTTGTTGTGGAGTGTATGGAACTGTGTGCTGCAACTGGATACCAACTTCACGACAAAGATTCTTAACATATTTGTTAATATAATCCCCCCCATTGTCTGTATGGAGGATCTTGATTTTATTCCCAGTTTGTGTCTCTACTAGAGATTTGAAGTCTTTGAGATGATAAAAAACTTTAGACTTTTGTTTGAGAAAATAAACCCAAGTATAGCGTGAGTAATATTTAATAAATGTCAGAACATACCTTTCTTTGCTGACGGACGGATGTGGAAATGGACCCATGAGATCACTGTGAACAAGTTCCAAGGGAGAAAAGGCTCTCCTTGCCTTAGCCTTTTCAAATTTCTCTTCAGTATGCTTGCCAAAAATGCATCCTTCACAAATCCCTTCAGAAAATTGAATTTTTGGAAAGCCTTTGACCATTCCTTTCTTGGAAAGTCGTTGCATGTACCTAAAGTTTAAATGACCAAATCTCTCATGCCATACTCTACGACTATCATTAGCATGTGTAAGTAGAAAAGAGGACTCATAGTCAATAAAATTAGTGAATTTATAGAACCGTGATTTGTGATCTACCTCACCAACTGCAATAATGGAACTGTCATGCATGTCAAGTACATAAACTGAATCTGATGTAAATTCAACCCTTTTTCCTATTTGAGTGATCTGATAAACTGAGAGAATATTTATAGAAATCTTTGGAACATGTAAGACATTCTCAAAAATTCCATTAGGGATTTCTACTCTTCCCTCTCCTACAACTATTATTGGAGTATCATCCCCCATGAGAATAGGAGGTCTAGAGCATGAAATCAAAGAAGTAAAAACTTCCTCTTTAGTTTCCATATGATGTGATGCACTAGAATTATAATCCATGAATCATATGAGGATTTAATTGCAACCAGAGCATGATTATTACCTTTCTTAGGCGCATGGTCTTCTTCCTTCTTCTTCTTGGATCCTTCAGGAATGAAGTCTCCAAGGTTATTCTTCTGAAGTACCCATGTCATAAGATCRATMTTCTTCTTCATGCATGTGGATTCTTCATGATTCAGTTTATTGTAATATGTGCATTGCTTTCCCTTATTCTTCTTCCCTTTGGAATTTGAAGAATCTTTGGAACCTGAAGAATCCTTGAAGGGTTTGGAATATCCCTCCTTTGACTCTGGATGTAA
Source organism: Picea mariana (assembly GCA_032191745.1). Taxonomy (NCBI): domain Eukaryota; kingdom Viridiplantae; phylum Streptophyta; class Pinopsida; order Pinales; family Pinaceae; genus Picea; species Picea mariana. The sequence continues at coordinate 38,154 of JASDQU011402524.1, read as the reverse complement.
TAACTCCTTTCGTTTCTGCTTCGATTTTTTATTGGATTACCCTTTTCCATAATTCATGGTGAGTGCATGTTCTTTGGAATCTTTCATGAGGCCCATCTGTATGAGTTTTGTCTTCTCTTGCGTGAGAGACTCAATGAACTGAGCCATCGTAGGCATTTTCCAATTTGCGCCCAAAAAACATCTACCAGAATAGAAATTGGAGACATATACAACATATTCTGGTCCTAGCTTGGCCAAGATTGTTAGAATAAGTTATTTATATTTTGTAGAATTGTCAATACCACATTCACCCAAGCTTATTAGAAAATATTTAAATTTAGTAAAAAAATAATGTATATTATCAAAACTTTTAGGGTCTAAGGTATTCAACTCTACCTCATGCATATGACCTCACATCTCGTCCCGCTTTCCAAAGAGTCCTTCCAGGGTGGTCCATATCTCGTTTGGAGTCTTTCATGCAACAAAATGAAACCATAAATAAGTGGAGATTAACTCAAGAAGTATTCCTGTGGCCTCATCCTTACGGTTCGCCCATTTGGTCTTCTGAAGCGCTGATGTAGGTTATGTTTATGTCTCCATCGTCAAATTATACAGTCCTTTTCTTTTGATTTGGAATGCGTCCTTCGACTTCCATTAAAAATAGTTGTATGGTGTGAGTATTATCACCAGACTTGATTGAATAAGTTGCATCGCCTCCATCCCTACTATTGATTTTGAAAAGATTCTGAAAACCCAGACTGTGGATTCTGAGATATGACTGATGATGCTATGGCAACTATAGATATGATAAAACAACTATATATCCTAAAATATGATGTGGGTTTTCGATATTTTTGGTGAGAATGAGAATCCCTATGTTATATGTCTCTGGTAAAAATTTCAGCCCGACCCAGATCACAAATTTTGAGATATCACAATTTTACTGCAAAAAACCAATTTTTGGAGGGCTGCTGAATCATCGCACCCTAGAGAAGGATAAAGTGAGACGATGCTAAATCATCACACCCTAGTGAAGGACACAGTGAAATGATTGTGAAAAACGGAATCATCGCACCCAAAATGAATAAAACAGTGGGATGACGTCGCACCTTAACTATGCATAGGCTATGACGATGTCTGGAAAAAGAATTTTTCTTAAGTCTGAGAGCGATTATCGCACCCTTCGACAGGGATAGGCTGCGACGATTCCAATCGTCACACCTTTTGATAGGGATAGGCTGCGACGATTGCAGAAACTAGGTTTACTGAAGGACTCTTTCACTCTTCTCTGGCTTGTCTGGATTTCTCCAAGCAGCTCGACTCTGATACCATGTCAGTGTTTCATGGAAACCTGTACAGGAGATATAGTTAAAGCATACACAAACAAAGCTTATCAAGAAAAGGAAGAGAGATACACAATGGAGAATGAGAATCAATGTGTATTATGATCTTGTCAATGAGTGAGTGATCTTCACTCATATAGGCAATGACATCCTATAATTAGGAATGCATGCATAATAGTGATGGTCTAATATTAGAAAGTCTAAAATAGAACTAGTCAGTTAACTCCCTTTTAACTAGTGTTACTGCCACTGAACTAGTGTGTCGAAAATAGAAATTTATCCAACATAGAGATCTGGGTGAATTGATCCAAAACCATTTTGAATCATCTTGCAATTATTCTTGAGGCCCCTCCTAGTAGTAGAGTGTCATCTACAAACTGCGAGTGATTTAATCTCTTGACTGTCTTGGCTATTCAGAGTCCAGGTATTGTTCCATTAGTGTGTTCCTATTCCAGTCGTTGATTCAAAGGTTTTGACATTAGCACATATAAAAGAGGTGACAAGGGACAACCATGTATTAATCCTCTTGTGGCTTTAAAGAAGTGGGTTGGTCACCCATTGATTAGAGGAGCGATCCAAGGGTTTTTTATGCAGTAGTTTATCCAAGAGATAAAGAGATGGTTAAAACCAATTTTTTTAAGACTACCTTGAGGAAGTCATGGTTTACTCTGTCAAAGGCATTTGACATATCTATTTTAATCACCATTCCATTTTCACCTCTGCTATGGCTTGAGTGTATTTCCTCTTGGACTAAGATTATATTGTCCCAAATTTTTCTTCCTGCTACAAATCCCCCTTGATTGGAAATAATTAAGGAACTAAGTAACGGCTTCAACCTGTTGGAAATGATCTTGGCCATGATTTTGTAAGAAACATTGCATAGTGATATGGGTTGAAATATTTCAAATGAAGAGGATCCTTTCTCTTTTGGAAAAAGAGGCAAGAAGGTCAAGTTAGTAGCTCCACCTAGACGATGAGATCTTTCGAGATATCTGAGCATTCAAATGTAATCAAATTTAATAATGGACCAACATATTTTAAAGAAATGGATGGTGAATCCATCAAGGTATGGGGATTTGTCTGGATTGAATTGGTTGTTGGCCTTCATGATTTCCTCTTCCTCCACTTGTTTATTGAGCTCAAGATTATCCTCTTCTGAAACCAATTGAGGAAGGCAAGAGATAAATTTGTTGGTTATATCTACATCCAAGTCCCCTAATTTCATATATAACTGGCTAAGGAACTTGATGGAATGTTGTTTTATTTCTTCAAAGTCTTGAATGGTTTCAACATTTGGTGTCTTTGTTTCCTCTACTTTGTTTTTCCACTGTCTTCCCCTGGCTTTCTTGTGGAAGAAGGTTGTGTTCTTGTATCTGAACTATAACCAAAGGCTTCTTGATTTTATCCTCCATGTTATTTCTTCACCCCTCAAGGATTTTATATAATCTCCATGATCTGCATGCTCCCTTTGAAGGAGTTCAAGTTGAACATCCACTGTCTCAACTGCTTCTTGTATGTCTTTTAGTTTTTTTTTTTTCCAAGACCTCTATGTGAAGAGGGAAAGAGAAGGTTTTTTCCTAGTTCTTAATAGCCATATTTGTGAGTTTAAGCTTCTGTTCCCAATTATGCACTGGAGATCCTGTGATCCATTGGCTTCAAGTTCTAGATATTAGGGGGGAAAGTTAGGATTTTCCATCCAGATGGAACTGAATCGAAAATGAGAGGGCCCCCAATTGGGATATTTTTAGAAGGAAAGAGAGATGTGGAGATGATAAGAGCTAGCCCAGGGGAGAATTTTGGAAATAAAAGAAGCTAGTTGGGTGAGGAAGGAACTACTAATCAGAAAATGGTCTTTCCTAGCCATGATGTGACTTGGTCCAACCCTTTTGCTATTCCAAGTATAGATTCCTTTTGTTGGGGGGGGGGCATCGATAAGGTCCAAAGTAGAAATGATATCATCCATATTTTCACAAAATTGATCGTGAACAATGGAGCCCCCTCTTTGTTCTTTCAAGAGAATTGTGATATTGAAGTCTCCTTCTATTATAATATTGTGAAGAGGTTCCCATGTAGCTAGGTTTAAAAGAGAGTTCCAACAGTATAATTTTTCCCAACAATTATTTGGCATGTAGATATTGACTATATGATAGAACACACCTAAAGGGATGTGAGTTAGCTTGACCATGATCTAATTCAAATCTCGATGTCTCTCTTCCATATGGAACAATTTTGAACTCCAGAATGTGCATATCCCTCTTAAAGCGTCTCTTGCACTTATGGCCATATCTTTACTTTTTATTCATATTTTTTGCATTTCTTGAATAGCTTTAGATTCCCTTACTTTGGTCTCCTGGATCAGAAGGATTGAAGGCCTTTCTCTGTGTAATAATTTTCCAAAACATTAATTTTTTCTTTACTTCCCATACTTTGCAATTCCAGGAGACAACATTCATTATTTACCTAATGATTTGGATCCCCCCCCCCCCCNGAGGGATGAGAGGATACACCATTGGCTGAGAAGGGTGGATTTTTGGTTGTTTTTACATCTTTTTTGAGGATATATTCCAAAGTTATTTGGATGGACAACTCCTTTTCTTGATGTACTTTTGTTTCCCTTCGATTGTGATTGGATTTCCTTACCACCTTCCTTGTTGTGATAGGCTGTACGATTTCATATTCAAAGTCTACTCCTGATCCTTTATGATGTCAATCCTTGACTGTCTTGGGGATATTTGAGAGAGAGGGATCTCCTTTTCCAGGTGGAGTTACCTTTCCTTGAAACTTAAATATTTGTTGGTTTTGGGCGTGATTTAACTATTTCATCAAGTTCGTTCTATGATTTTCTTGTTTCCTCTTGGGTTTGTTCTAAATTAACCAGCTCTGTGTATTTATTTTGACTAGATTCTCCTTTGTGGGGTGAGATTTGTTATCCCCATTTTGTGGGATAACTAAGGAGATCACGTCTCAAGGCCCTTAGGTTGCAGGTATTGAGTGTCGAGAGACCACATGACCAACAATATCCACTTACACATACATAATCCTACTCCATCACCACATTTGATCATTTTTCAGCGCATCCACCACACCAACTAGCTTCTGGAAGGAAGAAGGGTCTTTCTCCATGCGGTACAAGTCAAGTATTGTGGAAGGTAATCACCCTAATATTTGAGGCATTTGAACATGTTGTATTTGAGCTAATTTTGATTATAGAGTGTCTGCTTGAACATTTTTCCTTTCAACTTGTTTCACCTTGGTGAGTGTCATATATTTCCTAGTAAGTGGCCAACCTTTGGGAAAGGTTTGTAACTGGGGGTCCCTTGAGGGGTTATCGTACCATTCCCGACCATACTTACCACTTTCCTCTCATTACATTCCCATCATATTGTCCCCTTCTAGGTCCTTTGACTTTAGTGACCCAAGAAGGGCATGTACCTCATTTCATGGGAAGAAGGGGATGAAGGCTCGGAGGGATTGTTGTTGGATAAAAAGATAAATCCCTATATATAGACCTTTTAGATGCTACGCCCAGGGATCCCTCAAGAAAGAAATGAAATGCTTCTCTGTAAGAAAAGGGGGACCTAAAAAATAAATTATAATGAATGCTTAAGGGTTTAATTGGAGGATAGGAGGCCTCATCATGAGCCAACCTATCATGATCATGTGTATCTAGTGGTATGAAATTGCTATCATCTGGTCACCAAGCCAGGGTAGTGGCTCTCAGTTACACAACTGAGAGAAAGGGGGTTTCATCACGAGCCAACCTTATCATTTATGCAAGGGATTTGTGAGTGACACTGTCATTATATGGACACCATGCCAAGATAATGGCCTTCAACTCGTTCCTTAAAACATGAAATAAATAAAGAATCGCAAGAATATTGGCTTGGAAAAAAATCATTGCAAACAAAGGTGCCATACACCCTCTATAAAGGCACCCATGAATGAGATAATATGATCCCTTATATGTCATGAAACTCAACGACCTATGAAGTCTAAAACCCTTCCACCTCATCATTCATTACATGACCTTGGAAGGCCATCCTTGGGAGCATACACTACTTGAGGGCTTTGGTCTACCCAATAGAACTCCTATGACACCCCTCCCATACTTAAACTTGGTCAATTGTATAGGGTTTTGAGCATTTGTTTAATTTAATGAGGTATTTTTGATGCACATGTTTAGGTGCCTTGCTTATTAGACATGGTTTACACTTGTCATGATATATTTTACTTGAGATATTTGGAGGTCATACCCTTTTGTTTTGCAAGACCTTGCTTGGTGGCCAGTTTTGGAAGAACAAGCCTAGCTTGGACTTCCATGGCGCTTCAAGCCCACAGGTTGGATGCCAAGGGCCCACATGCTGGATCATGATGACATGTTTTTGGAGGCCTAGAAGATAATGTGGAAGACATGACCTATCCCTCACATGCCAAACACTTTTCCTAGGAGCGGAAAAACGTCATTTATGGAGGTTTGACATCACCTAGAGGGCTAGGGTTTGGTGGTGAAGGTATTGTTTGATGACATGTGGCACGTTTTGAAGGAAGGAGGCTTGAAGACCATTAAGAGAGGACTTAGATGAGTGAAAAGTGACCTTTGGAGGCATAACCATGCATCTACTACCACAATGACTTGTTCAAAGTGCCAAAACGTCACCTAAAAGGGTGACGTCACCTTGTTCTAGGGTTTCTTTTGTGTAAAACTGAATTTTAAGATGAATTGTTTAATATTATTTTGATGCAAGGGGTAATATAAGGGTTGTTGACCCCTTATCTTATGTTTTACCCTTTCTAAGTGGACAAATTATGTGATAGACATTTTGTATAAATGGAGATTATGAAATCTTATTTTTAAACACAACTCTCCCATTGTGAGAGGTTTAGGATTGAAATTTTCGCTACCTTGAAGCTTTTTTTCTCTCTTGTGCTATGGTATGGTGTTCTCTTTGTTTATGGAGTACACGATGATG
>JASDQU011402523.1:0-28990 GCA_032191745.1 Picea mariana | reverse complement strand
CCCCCCTTCTCACACTCTCTTTCTTCCTCTCTCTCCACCCCCCTCTCTTTCTTCCTCTCTCTATCTCTCACACTCTCATACACTCTCTCTCTCTACCCCCCCTTTATGTATTCCTCTCTCTCTCCCTCTCAGACTCTCACACACTATAGCAAGTTTAGTACATCACAAGTTGAGAAATGGCCTTGACCTAGATATGTCAAGACCTAGACCTAGATATGTCAAGACCTAGACCTAGACCTAGACATGGAAAGGCATGGCAAGACCTAGACCATACACCATGAATTAGACCATATACCATGACCTAGACCTATACGATGACCATGACGTAGTCCATGACATAGACCTAGAGTTAGACCTAGACCATGACCTAGACCACACAATAGCCCTAGAGATAGAGCTAGACCTATACCATGACGATGACCTATAACATGACCTATACCTTGACCTAGACCATGACCTAGACCCCCCTAAATCCATATAAGCCTAGGAATAACATATACTCTACCCTTAACCCCCTCCACACTTGAGCCCTAAGTGAACTATGCTTATACCTCTTGTTAAAGGCCCTGCAACCCTTGCACCCACATCTTGGTGCTCTAACCATTGCTCTATGCTTTAAAAAACTTTCAATCCTAATCCCTTAGGTTGGGTGCTCATCCCTGCCTAGAATGAATGCGTGCGCTTTCCTGGAACATGCACACACTTAAGCATGCACGCATTATAGGAACACTCCCGTGTTCTTGCTGGGAAGTTTTATGTGCCAAGCACACTCCTCAACCTCTTGTATCTCAAAGGGAAGGCATGGAATGGCATGTAAATTCAAGGAAATGGAAGGCATGACAAGGGAAGGCATGGCATGGCATGAAATGACAAGGAAAGGAAAGGCAAAGAACTAAAAATCGAGGTGCATGCCAACAATATTGTTAAAAATGAAAAATAGTAGACATGAGACTCAGAGCATTGGACAACAAATTTTGTTCCTAAAATTAAAATTAAATTAATTTCAAGTTCGATGAGTGGTTGACAAAGTACTTAAAATAAAATAGGGTAGAGCATAGAGAAGAAAATGATTGAGCAAAGAGGAGATAAGAGCATTGGTTCTCTCACCTGGGAGAAAGAGTGGAGAAAGACAACCGATTAGAGAGGAGAATAGAGAGTTGGTTCACTAGGCTGGGAGAAGAGAGGGGATTCTATATTTTGAAGTGTGTTTTTACTTAATTTGTGTTAAGGATGACCATGCTTGTATGTGTTGTCAATGTTGCTTGTGAAACTTTGATTTGTGTTGATATTTTTTTCATTATATTTGTTTTTTTGGGGGGATTTGGTTTTTCAGAACGAGAGGGAAGGAGCTATGTGTGTATAAAAAAAAACTTGCCAAAAACTTGTATAGCTAATGGAGTCACATATGGACGACCAAGGTGGTGGAGGTAGGTAGGTATCATAATTTTTTTCATTTCTTGATAAATTATTTTACCAGAAATATGAGTGAGTTATGTTTTATTATTTCATTTGTAGATGTCAAAGAAATCCAAAGGTCTTCTAAAGGTGAGGCATGGCTCACAATGAATAAAGTATATGTGCAATAGAGAAATGTAGGCTCACCTATAAGGTGAGTGTTAATTTTTTCTTCTTCTTCCAATGGAGTACTTATGTGAGTACTTATATGAAAATGACCATGACCTAGACCATGAACTAGACCTATACCATGACCTAGAGCTTGACCTAGACCATGACCTAGAACCCCCTAGCTCCATCTAAGCCTAGGCATAACCTATACTCTACCCTTAACCCCCTCCACAAACAAGCCCTAAGTGCAGTATGCCTATACCTCTTGTTTAATAATGATATTTTATGGATATGTCCGTTCACCTATGGTTTAATAATGATTTCACATGGTTTAATAATGATTACAGTACGTTGATTTTTCTTTTTGATTTTAATATAAAAGTAATATTTTAGTGGGTTCAATATTATTTGTATGGAATATTTATCCTTATTTGAATGCTTTTCTTAATTCATTTTTAAATAATTTTATCTTTCACATTTCTTACCTTTTTGGTGATTTGATTTGATTTCACTGTCAGGTTTTCTCATATCTCTCTGGAATTTCCCATTGTTTGATTTTATATTATTAGAAATCCATGATTGAGAATTTTTCTTATTAGATTGGCATAGATTATGTATTATTGGAACACTTATCTATTTGTACATTCTTCTATATTAGACTATTGTCGTTGGACATTTACAACCTAGTAACAAGCGTAAAAGGTTAAATCTCCTTGATTATGTATTGTTCACAATCAGTGTTCGACATGCCCTAGATTACAGATGATATAAAAATTATCTATATGTACTCTCACATACTCTCTCTACCCCCATTCCCTCCCTCTATCTCGCCCCCTCCCTCCCACTATCTCTCCTCTCTCTCTCCTATATCTACCATCTCTCTCCCACCTCTTTCTCTCTAAAACCCCCTCTTGGTCTTCCTCTCCCACCCTCTCACACTCTAAAACAATCCATCTCTACACCATTATCTCTTTACCTCTTGCATGTAACCCCTGCTCTCTTTCTCACTCTATCCCCCTCCCTCTCTCTCCCCACTTTTCTCTCTTTTCTTCTATCTAACCCACCTTCCCTCTCCCCCCCACTTCCTCTCTCTCTCTCTCTCTACCCCCACTCACTACCTCCCTCTCCCTCACTCTCACACACTCTCTTTATTTTCCCCTCTGCCCCTCTCACACTCTCTTTCTTCCTCTCTCTCTCTCCACACCCCCCTCTACATCACAAGGAAATAAATTTCCTTGACCTAGACATGTCAAGACCTAGACCTAGACCTAGACATAGCAAAACCTAGACATGGAAAGAGCTATACCATGAACTAGAACATGAACTATACCTATATGATGACCATTACGTAGACCATGACATAGACCTAGATCTATACCTAGACCATGACCTAGACCATGACATAGATCTAGAGCTATACTTTTACCATGACCTAGACCTATACCATGACCATGACCTAGACCATGACCATGACCTAGACCTATAGGATGACCATGATGTAGACATAGAGCTAGAACTAGACCATGACATATACAATGATATAGAGATAGAGATAGGCTTAAGCCATGATCTAGACCTATACCATGAGCATGACCTAGAGCTTGACCTAGACCATGATCTAGACCTATACCATGAGCATGACCTAGAGCTTGACCTAGACCATGACCTAGACCTCACTAGCTCCATCTAAGCCTAGGAATAACCTATAATCGACCCTTAACCCCATCCACACTCAAGACCTCATTGCAATATGCATATACCTCTTGTTAAAGGACCCACAACCCTTGAACCCACATCTTGGTGCTCTAACCATTTCTCTTTGCTTCGAAACACTTTCAATACTAAGCCCTTAGGTCCTATTTGTCCCCAAACCCCTATACATGTTTATTCATAAAGATGTTTGGTCTACAATGAATTCTATATCTGTTGCATTAAGAGCGTGAACACGCTCTTATGACTTGAAAGACTTGAGGTTGTGCACTCATCCCTGCCCAAGAGGAACACACACACGCTTTAGTGCACAGACATTATAGGAACACACATGCATTCCTACTGGGCAATTTTGTGTGCTAATCACACTCCTCAACCTCATTTATCTCAAAAACTTGAAAAATCCTGACATCTTCATGCAAAAATAACAAGATCAGACATTTTTTTGTTCATTTTGCATTGTTGTTTAATTCATAGACAATTTTGTGCTATTGCAAGACAATTGTGGGAAGAATTGGAAGACAAATTTGTCCAAGTGGAATTGGAATTGTTGGCTGTGTCTTCTTGTGGAATAGAAACAAAAATTTGTCTAATTGGAATTGTTAGTTGTGTCTTCTTGTGTAATACCAAGACAAGTTTGTCCAATTGGAATTGTTAGTTGTGTCTTCTTCTGTAATACCAAGACAAATTTGTCAAATTGGGATAGTTAGTTGTGTCTTATTGTGTAATACCAAGACAAATTTGTCCAATTGGAATTGGAATTGTTAGTTGTGTCTTCTTGTGTAATACCAAGGCAAAATTTTCCAATTGGAATTGGAATTGGAATTGTTAGTTGTGTCTTCTTTTGTAATACCAAGACAAATTTGTCCACTTGGAATTGGAATTGTTAGTTACGTTTGCTTGTGTAATACTAATAAAAATTTGTGGTGGGGTGCTTGGAAGATATTTTTTCTCTTTAAACATGGGGAACCGATAGAATCGAGATAGAAAGTAAATGGGAAATAAATACCCATTTAAAAGGTAGAAGAAGAAAGAGAAAATACAAAGTTACGTATGTCAAAGCGTAGGCTTTCAGAAGAGGAAAATCCAATTTCTAGTAGAATAGATGCCGCTGTTGTTTCTCCTCGATCACCACAAGAAAAGTGCAAGAGTTCAATAGAGACCAATTCGATTGGTATCTCATCAAGAAAATTTGTTGTGGATGATCAAATGATGGAGGATTTTTTTGCAGCTGATTATACAATGTATGAAATTAAAGAGATAAATAGTGCACAACATTATGGTGAAGAAGTTCCTATGGTGCAACCTCTTATTGGACAATCAGATGTTCCGAAAAATAGTCATGGGCTTGTCCACTCTCCTCCCAGAATTGATCCACCAATAATTGAAGGGGAAAGAACTGAAACATTGTTAACTCCACAACGGGGATGTCAAGAGTGCCAGAATAGGGGTTCAACTTCACTATCTATACAGTGTGCGACGAAGAACTCCTAAACACATTCAAGTGGATGAAAGTGGTCTAACATCACTTGAAGTTAAGTTACCTAACCGTACTATTCGTTATCATTCTTATCAAATCAATAAAGAATACTTTGAACCAAAATCCAATGTCGCTAAATGTCAATTATTTTTGGCTTTGTTAAAATCTAGAGGTTTGACTGCTGTTAGGAGAATTTTAGGCATTAAAATAGTAAAAAGTTTAGAAACAAGTCATCATATTATTAGAAACCTTATGGATATTTTTCAAATAATTGGTAAGAAATCTCATTCTAAAGATCGTAATGCAACTTGACGTGTCTTGTCACAATCAATTGTTAGCAAGATCACAAGAAAACACCGTTTTCTCCAACAAACCTCTCATATCATGAAATTCAATATCAAAACCATTAGAAAGTATTCTCATAAATGAGATAGCCTCAACATAGGTGTCCCAACAGATTTTTGGGCCTTCATTGGTAGGATACCCTGTTCTAACATGAAGTTAATTGTAGCAGTTAAGGGACTAGTACATGGTTTCTGGCATGATAACACTAGACCTTCTTCCAACCAAAAAGATGTAATAAAATTGAGAAGGGGATTTAGGGAACGTGAACCCCATATTAAACACTTTCTTGACATTACACAAACAAAATTGTATGAGAGATTCAGGACAATACATAGTGCACTTAACTTGGGACAAATATCTTTCCATAAATGCAAGCCTTGGTATGTTTGAATAAACACAATTGGTAACACATGATGTTGTAGATATCACATTGAGTATGGTTATTATTATGACACACATATATTTTTCATGTATTGCATAACACCCTTTTGCACGAATGCAAAGTTATGTTGCCGCCATCATCATTTAGATGTAAACGTGGATGAACCTGCATAGATAATATCTAGCTAGAAAAAATACACACATAATTGCAGAGAAATGAGAAAAGAAGGAAACAAGAGAGTGAGAATCAAAGAATTTTCATTAACCAAATGAATGAATGATAATTTACACATGATATAATCTGTATAACTCAACTAATGCACACTGGAGGAGAAGCCAATGTGCCATAGTGGTGGTCTAGTTTGATCTGGACACACACTGAAAATTACGTGAGTAAACTACCACCTAGTATGAGTTGACTAGTCTCTCTAGTCTCTTGGTATCAAATGGATCCCCAATAAAATCTCCTAGATCCTGAAGAGTAGTCTTGGCTCATTTGGGCCTCGACTCTAGCTCTACATTTACATCTGCATGCATTGAATTTGCATCTGACTGTATCGACTCTATATTTGAATCATTTGAATCCTATGAATCAGAACTCTCATCTGAAGAAGAGTCATCACGTGCATGCTCATCATCTCTGACAGGTGGAAGAACAAAAGTGTATGCATGTGACTGCTAAGGCACATGAAAGATACTTTCCTCCAATTGGACACTACACTCAATGATGAGCTGGTTTGTGGAGAGATCAATGAGTTTGTATCCCTTCACACTGTCATGGTATCCAACAAAAATTCATTGTGTACTATGTGGATCAAGTGCCTTCCTCTTCTCAGAGGGAATATTGGCCCATGCACGAGAACCAAATATATGAAAGTGGGTCACTTCTGGTTTGAGGCTACTCCAAGCCTTGAAGGGGGTTTTATCCTTGACAGATCTATGAGGAGATATATTTTGGATGTATGTTTCACAATTAAGTGCTTCAGCACATAATATCTGTGGAAGTGACTTTGCATGCAACATGCACGATGCCATCTCTTTCATGGATCTATTTTTCCACTTAGCCACTCCGTTTTGATGCGGAGTATAAGGAACTATGTGTTGCAACTGCATCCCATCCTCAAGACAAAGATTATGTATCTCATGGTTGACATAATCCCTCCCATTATTTGTTTAGAGGAATTTAATCTTCTTTCCTGACTGTGTCTGAACAAGGGCTTTGAAATATTTGAGGTGTTGAAAGACCTCTGATTTTTTCTTGAGAAAGAAAGTCCATGTGAAGCATGAGAAATCATTAACAAAAATAAGAACGCACCTTGCTTTACTGATTGATGGATGAGGAAAAGGTCCCATGAGGTCACTATGGATCAGATCCAAAGAAAAGGAATCCTTCTGAGTCTTTCCTTTGTCGAATTTCTCTTGAGGGTGTTTTCCAAGAACAAATCCCTCACAAATTCCTTTGGAGAAGTGGATATCAGGTAGAGATTCAACCATTCCCTTCTTTCTAAGTTGTTGCATATATCTGAAATTTAAATGGTCGAACCTTTCATGCCATATCCTACTACTTTCATTAGCATGGGTAAGTAGTAATGCAAAATTTGGTTCAATAAATTCATAAAATGTGTAGAGTTTAGATTGATGATTTACCTCACCAGTAGCAACCTTGGAATTGGTTTGCATGTCATAGATATCCACAACCTTAGGTGTGAATACTAATCTCTTCCCGGTGTCAATTTTTTTCATCTGATATACAGAGAGAATATTGACAGAGAGTTTGGGAACATGTAGCACATTCTCAAAGCTTTTGTTTGTGAGTTCAATTATCCCTTTGCCAGTGACCTTGACCTGAGAGTTGTCCCCCATTAGAATAGGAGGACCTTTGCATGATTCCAATGAAGAGTAGAATTCTTTTGTGGATTCCATGTGGTGTGATTCTCTTGAATCTACAATCCAAGCATTGTGGCATGAGTTGATGGAAATCAAAGCATGGATAGAATTACCTTTCTTGGGATTTTGATCTTCTGTCTTCTTCTTCTTGGCAACCTCAGGGATGCGATCTCCAAGGTTGGTTTGTTGAAGTATTTGGGCCATTTGATCTATCCTTTTCTGAATACATACATATTTTGAATGGAATCCTTTATGGAAGTAAGTGAATTTCTCCCCTTTTCTTCCCTTTCCACCTTTGGATCCGGAGGAATCGTTGAAGGGTTTTGAGTACCCTTCCTTCTTTGTATTTGCATGTTCCTTCCTATTGTCTTGGTTTTTATATTTCTGATTTTGGTGACTTCTACCATCTTTCACATCAATTGCATGCACCTTTAGGCCTTTGATTTTTCCCATGTTGATGAGCTTATTTTTCTCTTGCATTAGAGAATTAATAAAGAACTCAAGAGAGGGAATCTTCCAGGTGGCTCTAGAGGAAAGCCTAACTGAATGAGATGTGGATACAAAAATTGAGTATTCTAGACCAAGTTTGGAAAGAATGGTAAGAACTATTTGTTTCTCCTTAGATTTATAGACCCTATAAGCCTTGAGTTGCGACAACAAATCCTTATATTTGGTAAAGAAACCTTGGATATTGTCGAAGGTTTTTGAATCCAAAGTGAGCAATTACACCTCAAGTATATGTCCCCTCATCTTGTCCTATTTTCCAAAAAGTAATTCCATGGTGGTCCATATTTCATTGGGAGTTTTACAGGAGGATATGTGAAAGAGGAGCTCAGGAGAAAAGAAGACTGCAAATAGTTGTAAACACTTCATCCATCCAATTCAGATACTTGGATTTTTCTATGGATGATGTGGGTTTGGTCTCTGTGTCCATGGTTAACCTATATAATTCTCTACTTCAAATATGAATTATTATCTTATCTTTCCATGCAAAGAAATTGTACGGTGTAAGAATGAATTCTTTTGGAAATTCCATTTTTCCTGCTATCTTCAATCTTTGGTACTTGCAAAAAGAATTTGGTGTGTCTTTTTCCTAGAAATATGTTGGCTCTAATACCATGTAAATGTGGATGAACCCGCAAAGATAATATCTATCTAGAAAAAATACATACACAGTTTTAGATAAATGAGAAAATATGGAAACGAGAGAGCGAGAATCAAATAATTTTCATGAACGAAATGAATGAATGATAATTTACACATTATATACTCTATATAAATCAACTAATGCACACTGGAGGAGAAGCCAATGTGCCATAATGGTGGTCTAGAGTGATCTGGACACACACCGATAGTTACGGGACTAAATTGCCACCTAGTCTGAGTTAAGTAGTCTCTCAGTCTTCAGTTAACTGACTAAAACAAAGCGAAGTGAGGAGGAGATCAAGGAATCATGAGTAATGTGCTAGTCTAGTGATAATACCAAGGACAATGTGCATTATCACCTCCCAATGCTGCATGGTAATTAAACCAATGTGGCATTAAGACTCCACTCAATTGATCAAACTGAAGTCTGAACTAAAGAGAATATTCTCCTATAATGTAGGAAAATGAATATTCTCCCTAAACTATAAGAGATTGAACAGTGACTAATAAACCTAGGGAAAACCTTAGGAAGAATAAATCCTAGGTGTGTGTGAAGTATCTCCAACACTAGAGACTTTATTCACAACATCTTGTCTACAAGGCTAGAGGGTTCTACATTTTATCAAAAAGATTTATTAGATGGGACATGCCTCAAGTGCGGTGGAATGGAATTATTGGGAAAGTGCATCCATGTAAGCGATGAGTATGAATTCGGGAGGAACGAGGTTGCCTTGCAAAGATTTAAATATGTCTCATATGATATTGATGGAGGGAAGCAGAGAAAAAATATACAATTGGTGACTTCCCAGGTACAAGTATGTGACTTCATGAAGGAATTTATCGAAAAGACACGACAATATGTTCAGGATGTCCATGTGGCTCGATGGCAAGGCAAGCATTTTAGAATACACAGAGATACATTTCCTGTTGGTATGGTCTTATCAATGGTTGATTTTGCTGAGAACTACACCCTTCAACAAAAAAATGAGATTCAAAGCTAATGTTATCACTCAGAGCAGGTCAACATAATGGTCCATATCAGATACATGCATGGGCCATATAGTGACGAAGAAAACATACTGATATTGAAGGATATCACTTCTACATAAAAGATGATTGATGCCATGAATTAGCCTATGTAAAACATTACTTTCAGTTATTTTACAATCACCTTAAGGAGAAGAACATACATATGGATCAACATTAGATTTGGTTAGATGGTTGTGTAGGCCAGTTAAAAAATGCTCATGTATTTCAATGGTTGTGTATGTTGCACAAAAAACTCAAGGTACCACACATTTGGAACTATTTTGAGTTCGAGAATGGGAAAGAGGAGCATGATGGAGCAACCACATGCATAAAAAGAGTGTTATGCATGAAAGAAATGAAGTTCACAACTACTTCTCTCATCCAAGATGTGAAATCCATCTTTGAATGGTGTTATTTAGTAATGGGAGAGGGAACAAGAACCCATGAAGACCAATTACACAAGAAATTACATGTAAATAGATATTTTTTGGAGGTGGTTGATGTAGATCGATCACAATGGTATGAATGAAAAAAAATCCAAGGCACTCGTGGATTCCATTCAGTTTGAACATTAGACAATGCAATAGTTGAAATATGTATGAGAAAACTCTCTTGCTTGTATGGTCCATGTAGTAGTAATGAATGGGATGATTGTGAATCGACATATTGGGTTTGATAGATGGGATCATGTATCACTCCCCATCAGTAAATGTATAACTATGGAATTATCCCAGTTGGAGGAGGACCAATCAAATATTTCAATAGATTATGATCATGTCTCGGATCTCGTACTGCCAGTTTCGTTGAAACCTTCTATTAAATCTTGAATAAATAGCATCAATGTTTTATGCTTTGGTCATTTAGTGGACTCACATGTTGGCACTCCATTTTTTTCAAGGCACATATACGCAGTGGTTTCTCCAAGAGGTAATGAATGGGGCATTGATTATTGGCTAGCACATTTCTTAGAGAGAAAACATACACTCATGCGATCAATAACAAATTTTGAAGGAATTAAATTTCTGATTGGGTGAATGGATATTAAAGGAGAATATATTACACATGATGGAGGAACACGAAATAAAATTGGTTATGTATTTCAATATTATAAACCAGGTGAATCTGTATACCACTTTACGAACTTGGTTGTTGGTACAAACCTCCAACTACAAACAATGCCAAGTAAGAACTCATCAAAGGTACAATACTTCTTTCCTTAATTTGAGAATGATAAGTTAATGGAGACCATCAATATTAGAAGTAATCTTGATGGTCTACTTGAATGGCCATAAGTATGTAAAATGAATAATTGAACAAATATTTCAGATTTAGGAATGATTGAAATTTTGGCTTCATTTTATGGTTGTTATGGTATTATTGTATTTTTTGGTTCTTTTTTGTTCTCAGGGAACTATGTTTAGCCTTACCTTTCCTATCCTTGCCTTGATTTTCTTTCCTTCCATTTCCTTTCCTTTCCTTTTTTGCAACCTTTCCTTGCCTTTCCTTGCCTTTCTTGCCTTTCCTTTCCTTTCCATGCTATGTCATGCCATGCCATGCCATGCCTTGACTTACCATGCCATTCCATGCCTTGCCTTGCCATGCCATGCCATGCCTTGCCTTTCTTTTCCATACCATACCATTCCATGCCATGCCATGCCATGCCATGCCTTGCCTTGCCATGCCATGCCATGCCATACCATGCCATGCCATGACTTGCTTTGGTTTGTCTTGCTATTCCTTTTCATGCCATCTCTTGCCATGCCATGCCATCGCATGCCTTTCCTTGCCATGCTATGCCTTGCCTTGCCATGCCTTGCCTTGCCTTGCCTTGCCATGCAATTACATGCCTTTCCTTTCCTTTCTATGCTATTCCATGCCATGTATTTCTTTCCCATTCCATGCCTTACCTTGCCTTTCCATGTCATGCCTTTCCACACCACACCTTGCCTTTCCTTGCCATGCAATGCGTTTCCATGCCATGCCTTACCTTTCCATTCCATGCCATGCATTTAATTTTCTTACCCTGCCATGCCTTTCCTTTCCTTTCTATGCCATGCCATTCCATGCCTTGCCTTGCATTACATTTTTATGCTATGCCATTCCTTTCCTTGCCTTACCATGCCATGCCTTTCCTTTCCTTTCCTTTCCATTCCATGCCATGCCATGCATTTCCTTTCCATTCCATGCCATGCCATGCCTTTACTTTCCATTCCATGCCTTGCCATTCTATGTCTTTCCTTTCCATGGCATGCCATGCCATTCCATGCCATGCCCTGGATTGCGTTTCCTTTCCATGCCATGCCATGCATTGCATTTCCTTGCCTTTCCATGCCATGCCATACCTTTTCATGCCATGCCTTGCCTTTCCATTCCATGGCATGCCTTGTCATGCCATGACTTTCCTTGCCATGCCATGGCATTCCATGCCTTGAATTTCCTTGCCATGCCATGCCATGCCATGCCTTTCCAAGACATGCCTTGCCTTTCCTTTCCATGCCATGCCTTTCATTTCATTTCCTTTCCATGCCATGCCTTATCATGCCTTTCCTTGCCTTTCCATTCCATGCCATGCCTTGCCTCACCATGCCTTGCCTTTTCTTGCCTTTCCATGCCATGCCTTGCCTTACCATGCCTTTCCTTTCCATGCCATGCCTTTATCACCTTCTTCCCATGAATGACCGTTCAATTAGTAGATACACATAATTTAAAGAGTTAAATCTAAATGCTCCATTTTGTATAATCTTCTTGTAATTCATTTTGTCCATTCATTTTGGAATTGTGTTGACTAGCGATATTGACCACTCATGAATTGAAAGGGAATATTCCGGTCCAAGGTTGTTTAAGTGTAACCTAAGCCGTTTAAGGTAACTATCCCCGACGTGTTTAACGACTCTGTTGGCCGGTGAAAGAATCTATCTAATAAATAAATGAAAAGTTGTTTAAGATCTTAACTACTAATTGTCAGATTTTGAGTATTTACAATGATCTATTAGATTAGATAACCTTACACTTAATTACATAAATTCACAAAATTTACATGTTGTACATGGGTACAAGATTTTCTAGAAACCTTGTGAAAATGAGAATTTCAAAGTATGTAATGGAGCTTAATCCCGACAAATCCAATCTAAAATATATATATATATATAAATAATAAAGAAAAAAAAAATTCAAAATTCAATCATACTGAAACAATAATATTCAAGCTAAGCTAACAATTGAATATAAACTAAATGATTTTGAATGTAATTAATCAAAGATAAACTCTATTGATCAAAGAAGTTCGATTTAACTTGATAATAATGTTTTACATTCAAAATCAATCAAACCAAATCGTGTGACACCATAAATATTTCTAAGAGATTACAATAAAACCTATCCTAATCAGGAGTAGAGTTGCAATCTAATGGTTGAATCCTCTCCTTCAAAACTCTGTTAGATTGTCCACCTATAAAATAAATTCTAAGAGACAATGTTGCACTTCAAGTCCAACAAAATTTTGGTGGAAGAAATCTCAACAAAATAGAGTAGATTTAATACAGATAAGGAAATGAAACAACTTTGAGATCAGTCCTTTATGGAGAATAATAATGTATTATTTCAATTAACGAAACACATTTCATTAAAAAGAAATAATTAAACACATGTAATTTGCATAAGAAAAATCTAATACATTTTACACATGCATTTATCTATCAATCAGATAAAGAATTGATAAAGCTGAGATAATGAATGATATTTTAAAAATATTAATCTTTGGAACAAGATATACACAAGTTAATATCACAACAATGAATTAATTAAACATGGACAAAAGCCAAAGTTTCATTCTACAAAGCTATGACAGGAAGAAAATGAAAACATAAATGAAAACAAATGATATTATACTAAAAAAAGCTCCAAATTTACTCATATAACAAAAGACTGAAGCAAAATGTGGTTCACTGTCTTCCCATTACAATCCCCAGTCCATTCACTATTTCATCCTCCTCCTTTCTTCCAGAGCTCACTAATCTTATTTTTATAAGCCTAGACTACATAAACTGATTTAATTTAATTAATTTCATGCTAAACATCAATCTTTGATATCCCTGGGTCATTCAAACAAAAGCCAAATTAGAGGTTGAATGCAACACAAAATATGGAAAATTTCATGTCAAATATCTGTCCATATCTCCCAAACTGTTCCATTTCTAGAGAAAATCCTCGAGATTAAGGTAAATTGCTCCGTTATGCAGATGGGTTATCAAGTGTTTCCGTAAATTTGTTACCATCTTCTCATAAAAGAAGAATTGATTTCGCCTCCTGAGAAGTGAAGCGGTTTTTTAGTTTTCTCATTTCAATCCTTCAGCAACTATTCTCCCAAAACAAGCAATTCCAACTCTCTTCCATGATCTAGAGTATGACATTCCGTAACAAAACAATCAAAACAATTATTAATAATAAAAAATAAAATCAAACAAATAATTTAAATGTCTTTCATGCTAAAAAATCAAACCCTAATAATAAAAAAAATATTTGAGAATAATTATGGAATGTTCCATTATGTATTGTTTTAAATCAAATATTTAATTATTAATATAATAAAAAAATAAAAAAAATAAAATTAACTCATATCTATGCTTATTTTACAAACAAACTATAAACAAATGTACAAAAGTGAATTGTTAAATCACTCGACAACTCTTGGGCCACTTTCCATTTAATTGACGATAAATAATGCAATTCTCAATTGTTTTATTAGCCGCATGTCTTAAACATAGTGTAACATGTAATTGATTCAATTTTTTGAATTACATGGTTATTAAGAATGGTCGTTAAAACAATTAATTGCAAATAACTTTGCATAATGACCAAGTAATAACAATAATGACTTGAAAAGCATGACACGATAGTAACAAGAACTTTTATAGTAATGACCTTTGTAATGTCATGTAATTCAAATGAAAGGTCCAAATACATAAAGAAAATTTAACCATTGTTCATAGTTTTAAGTCATGATAAGGATTATGACCTTTAGGACTAAGACCAAAGCAAGTCATGTCTTGATTATTCATCGAAATCTAGTTCTCTAGCTCATGCTCAAATGAGATCATTCCTTTTTGCAATATCATCAAATAGTATTAGGAAAACAAGAACAAGTGTATAAAAGTAATAATAAATATATTCTTGGATTCTACTGTCGAATCATGACGATAACCAGATTTTTTATCCATTAACCAACAGAGAAGACCTGAAAATAAAAACATGTTATGAAACCATTTGCTAATCATTGAAAGACATCACAAAATCCTTTATACTCTTGTTTTGAATTTTCATGTTGAAAATCAATAAATTCAAAATGAAAAAAATCAATATAAGAATGAAGAACCAATGTTAAATTCACTTTCAATAGTTATCATATTCAATGTAATAATGTTTAGTGGAAACATTTAAATCACAAAATATTCACAGAATTCAAAGAAAACCACTCAAATAAGAAAAATCAGAAAATATGAAAGGACTATCAAAAGACCAAAGATCCAGTTGATACAATTTTGTTAAGTTATTACATTACAAGCCATCCATGACACCAAAATAATCCATAAAATCATCTTCTTGGATCAAGTAATATAGAGTCAGATGTCATGAAATCAATGTTTTCAAATGGTCAAGGGGGTCTCCTTGAATTTATACAAAAAAAATCAAGGGGGGACTATTGGGGGGCCAACAAATGGCGACACACTAGGACAAAGTAGTTATCTCTGGCTAGATAATATAATATTTACATGTATGATAAGACAAAAGATAAGGCTTTTGACAAAAATAGAGTTTGTCTTGAAACATGTGTACCACATTAACAAGTCAACCTTTTAAATATTTAACCAGATGCAATTGATTTTTAAAAGATAGACTTCTAACTATTACCCAAAATGCAAAGACAAGTATTCATTTATCAAACTTCTTACAAAATATATTCTTTATCAGAAAACACCCTAAGGAACAATTCATGATGACTAGATGTTATCTTATAGTTTACCTCTAATAATATAGGCATAGCCATTGTAGCCAGGAGGTGTCCATAGCCTTGACAGTGATACCTTTTAACCCATTTAGTTGTTTTTATCCCATCCACTAGTTAAAGATGCATAACATATAAACCTTTTGTCAAAAATTACTTTCTTTACTTTTATAAAGAATGAGCTGGAAGCCATTGTCCTGACTTGACAATTAGATAGTGACAATGTCATTCAAAGATATCTATAGGAATGAAAAGGTCAGCTCATGATGAGACCTCCTTTCCCTCAGTCATGTAATCAAGAGCCATTAACCTGTCTTGGTGACCAGATTATGGTAATGTCATACTGTAAATACCCATGATCATGATAGGTTGGCTCACAATGAGACCTCATATCCTCCAACTAACCCCTTAAATGTCATTTTTTATATGAAAAAGGTTGCAATATGATTAATGTTAATCTCAAAAGAGATTACTTAATGGATGGGGAGGCAAACTTTACTCCCTAAGAGTGTGGGATGAAATTAAGAGGTTTGAGATAATAACAATACAAGTATCACTCATTTATTCCTAAAGAGGGAACCAATTAAAACATAATTGGAGAAATTATATAAATATAGCATTTTGTACTTAATTTGTAATAGTCAAAAGGAAAAGTAATCAATGCAACTAGGTTTTAATATGAAGGTAAAACTTGGAAAGTGTTCCACCATGGGAAGGGTGATTCTCTTCTTGAAAATTACCTTGCAAAAGATTTCTTCGAGCACAAAACTTCAGAATGATGAAAGATGAGATGACTTACGTAAACTAGAGTACCATTTATTCTGGGATTAGCAAATCCTTATCCATTAATCTTAAAAGTTGATAGTCATAATAGAATCAACATTTCATCATTTAAAACCCAAAAACAATTGATTGACACACAAAAAATATTCAAAATAAAATAATATGAAATAAGCTAAGAATTTCAACTTTAATCAAACAAATTTGAAAACAAAATGAAAAGAAAAGAATAAAATTAAACCAAAAAAAGCCTTATCAATATGAGCAACATTTTATGTGAAAATATAATATGAAATTTTTTGTTGCAATAGAAGGAATGTGTATCATAAATGGGACACGTTTATCAATTCATAAAATACAAATTGATCAATTAAATTGATTGTAGTGAAACCCTTTAAATGTATTTATTTCCTTCGGATGAAGAATTAGTATCAAAATTTCCATTTTCCACATAAAATGTTAAGCTAATAAGGTCTTCTTTATTACAGATTATGTACAGAAAGAAAAATAAATGATCATTTATTAGAGTGTGCAGTCATGATTTGTCATTTTCAAAACAGGTTAATTCCATTCAATAAGTCAAGATGAAAATCAATTTCAATTGTTTATTGATTGTCTCCTTAACAACATTTCAATTTTTAAAATTGTAGAGAAATGACCATATAAACATTGCAAAGTTAAGTCGTATGTATTGATAAATTATTTTAAGATACAACCTTTTAAAGGTAATGTTAAATGGAATATAATCAAAAGTTGAGATCCTTTTCATTAGTTTACTCAAATTATCCTTACTTGCTAGTTTTGAAAAAATGATCATATTAAAATGTTCCACAATAAAGCTAAAAATAATAAGAATTTAAAGATATGACTTGAAGGGAAACACTTAAACATGATAAACAAAGAAATAAGTAATGAAAAAGAAAAGAAGAGAAGCCTTTCTTGAATGGTGATTTTCCTTTGTCCTGAAAGTGACCCCTTGTTGCACTTAATCAAATTGACAAAGTGAAAGAAATAAAATAAAATATAACCTATTTCTAAATCTACTTTACACTATTCTAATCTACATGAACTAAGTGAAATGTAATTTCCAATGTAACCATTGAAGTAACTCCAATACTGCAAAGACAAAGAAATCTCCAATTACTAAGATGGATTGAAGTATATTGGAAATGAAAATAAACACATCATACTTACCTTTAACATTATGTTCTTCATACAAAAACAAAGTAAGTATATCCTTACCATTTTGTTGAAAATTTTTAATATATGAACCCTCCAACCAATTTTCAATTATGTCATGATACAGATCAAAAAAGCATGGAAGAATGTAACTAAATTTAGAAAACTTGCCAAAATTATGGGGACCTAACATAACCATTAGCCAAGACTTAATTGCCTCATTCTCCTGACAATTATCCAGCTTTTCATGAATTTCTTCACATGGAGGATATGAAAAAACACATCATGCTTTCCTCCTAGATTTTCAATAAGAAACAAGGTAAGCATGACTTTACCATTACTCCAAAGAGTTTTTAGATATGAATTCTCAAGCCAATCTTCAATCCTATCATGAAACTTAAAATGAAAATTATAACTTTGATGAGTTAGATCTACAATTGATAAACACATCATAGAAGGATTCATTATAGAAATCAAATTGTTGATTTGAGCATTCCTTTTGATGAGAAGAATTGGTTCCAAATGTGTAGTAGAATCATGATAGTTTAATATAATCAATGAATGAATATGAAGTAAAGAATCTTTGATCTTCATAGTGAATGCATTGTCTTTTTCATAAATCAATTGAGAAGGATCATCGCACAACATATCTTTCTCTCTTGTGAATGATTGTAGTGAAAGAGCGTCAAATTTGTCTTTATTATTCTTATGTTTAATAGTTACATCACCAATACTTGATATATCAAAAGGATCATATTGTGATGATGAATTGTAGAATAAAGTGGGTAAAGTGTTATGCACATCAAAACCTAAGAAAATATCGAGATATAAAGAATAGAAAGAATCACCAATAAGAAAATGAAAAGATTCTCTTAAGCAATGATAATCCACAACGATATTTCCAATACATTCCTCTTCACTTGCCTTAATTCTTTCACTTTGTTTTGATGATACGTTCTCAAACATAATACGCTCAACCAGATTTTCAAAAAATAATTGCACGACATGTATCTAATCTTTCTTGTAAACAAGGTGTGATTTGTGGATAACGGATTTAAGGTTTTTGCTTTAAATTGAAAATCTATATCTCTAATTAGTTCTATTAAAATATTAGAACACTTAAGATCATTTTCATCATCTATGTGTCCTTCAGTTATTGAATTTGGGAACTAATTAGAGCAAGAGTTAGAAGAATATAAACATGCACCTTGATCCACAATCAAATCTTCTTCTATTCTAACTACAATAGTAGAATATTGAAGATGAAATGATTTAGAAAAAATACTATTTTCCTCATTAATAAAATCATTCTCAATAAATCCTACCTCTTCTGCTTGTTTAAAATTTTCTAATGGATTCATTTAATTGCGCGGACAAGATTCAATTTCCAAATTGGTGTTATGATCTATATTTAATTCATCATATGCAATTAAATCTTGTTGAATGAAGGGGGAGAAAGCATCCAAAATAATATCTTATATAAAAGATAAATCATCAAGACGAAACTTACAAAGAACATGATTGATCTCTATTGAAAAATTATTTGAAGATGAATCATCCTTAATTAGTAGAGTCTCAAATTCTGCACATAATTTATTGTAATCATTAATCTCAAAGACATCTAAAAATTCATTTTCAAATTGAAACCAATGGAAAATATAATAGGTTGGAAAAAATTCAAGCCACCATTTTATTTAGCCTCTAAAAGTGAATGCGAACAATCTGCATAAAACTTTTATATTAGTAATACCATGTTTGAGACATTTACACGAAAACTGATGAAGATGAGTTTTTACAGATACATTCCCTTCACCATCAAAGTTGAGTTTCAACAAGAGAGCAACTGTCTTGTTGGAAACATTAGGTAATGAAAAATAGAAACCATGTTCCAACACCGGGATTTGGACAGGAGCCATGAGAAATTAAATACATTTTAATTAAAGACTCTGGAAGGCCAGATTATCATTCATGTTGTCATTCTAGGTTGATGGATGATACTGATCACTCGTCAACTGAAAGGGAATAGTATGGTCCAAGGTTGTTTAAGTGTAACCTAAGCCGTTTAAGGTAACTATCCTTGACGAGTTTAATGACTCTGTTGGCCGGTGAAAGGATCTATCTAATAAATAAATGAAAAGTTGTTTAAGATCCTAACTACTAATTTTTAGATTTCAAGTATTTACAATGATCTATTAGATTAGATAACCTTACACTTAATTACATAAATTCACAAAATTTACAAGTTGTACATGGGTACAAGATTTACTAGAAACCTTGTGAAAACGAGAATTTCAAAGTATGTAATGGAACTTAATCCCTACAAATCCAATCTAAACAATATCTATAAATAATAAAGAAAACAAATAATTCAAACTTCAATCATAATGAAACAATAATATTCAAGTTAAGCTAACAATCAAATCTAAACTAAATGATTTTGAATGTAATTAATGAAAGACAAAATCTAATGATCAAAGCAGTTTGAGTTAACCTGATAATAATGTTTTACATTCAAAATCAATCAAACCAAATAGCGTGACACCATAAATATTTCTAAGAGAATAAAATAAAACCTATCCTGATCAGTAGCAGAGTTGCAATCTAATGGTTGAATCTTCTCCTTCAAAACTCTATTAGATTGTCCACCTGTAAAAGAAATTCTAAGAGACAATGTTGCACTTCAATTCCAACAAAAATTTGGTGAGAGAAATTTCAACAAAATAAAGTAGATTTAATATAGATAAGGAAAGGAAGCAACTTTGAGATCAATCCTTTATGGAGAATAATAATACATATTATTTCAATTAACGAAACAAATTTCATTAAAAATAAATAATTAAACACATGTAATTTGCATAAGAAAAATCTAATACATTTTAAACATGCATTTATCTATCAATCACACAAAGAATTGATAAAGCTGAGATAACAAATGATATTTTTAAAATATTAATCTTTGGAACAAGAGATACACAAATTAATATCATAACAATGAATTAATTAGACATGGACAAAATCCAAATTTTCATTCTACAAAGCTATGACAGTAATAAAATGAACACGTAAATGAAAACAAATGATATTATATTAAAAAAAAACTCCAAAATTACTCACAGAACAAAAGTTTGAAGAAAAATGAGGTTCACTGTCTTCCCATTACAATCCCAAGTCCATTCGCTATTTCATCCTCCTCCTTTCTTCCAGAGCTCACTAATATTCTTTTTATAATCCCAAACTACATAAACTGATTTAATTTAATTAATTTCATGCTAAATATCAATCTCTATTATCCATGGGTTGTTCAAACAAAAGCCAAATTGGAGGTTGACTGTAACACAAAATATGGAAAAATTCATGTCAAACATATGTCTGTATCTCCCAAACCGTTCCATTTCTCGAGAAAATCCTCACGAGTAAGGTAAATCGCTCTGTTATGTAGATGAGTTTTCAAGCGTTTTCGTAAGTTCGTTACTGTTTGTCCAAAAATGAAGATGTGATTTTTCCCCTTGAGAAGTGAAGCTATATTTTAGTTTTCTCATTTCAATCCTTTAACAACTATTCTCCCAAAACAAGCAATTCCAACTCTCTTCCATGATCTAGAGTATGAGATCGTGTAAACAAAACAATCAAAACAATTATTAACAATAGCAAACAAAATCAAACAAAATCAAACAAACAATTTAAACGCCTTTCATTCTAAAAATATCAA
Source organism: Picea mariana (assembly GCA_032191745.1). Classification (NCBI taxonomy): domain Eukaryota; kingdom Viridiplantae; phylum Streptophyta; class Pinopsida; order Pinales; family Pinaceae; genus Picea; species Picea mariana. The sequence continues at coordinate 7,777 of JASDQU011402523.1, read as the reverse complement.
ACTCTAATAATAACAAAAATATTTGAGAATAACTATGGAATGTTCCATTATGTATTGTTTTAAATCAAATATTTAATTATTAATATAGTAAAACAATACAAAAAATAAAAATAAACTCATATCTATGCTTATTTTACAAACAAACTTTAAAGAAATGTACAAAAGTGAATTGTTAAATCAATGGACAACTCTTGGGACACTTTTTCATTTAATTGATGGTAAACAATGCAATTCTCAATTGTTTTATTAGCCACATGTTTTAAACACAGTGTAACATGCAATCAATTCAGTTTTTCGTATTACGTGGTTATTAAGAACGGTCGTTAAAACAATTAATTGCAAAGAACTTTGCATAATGACCAAGAAATAACAATAACGACTTGAAAACCATGACATGATAGTAACAAAAACTTTTATAGTAATGACCTTTGTAATGTCATGTAATTCAAATGAAAGGTCCAAATACATAAAGAAAATTTAACCATTGTTCATAGTTTTAAGTCATGATAAGGATTTTGACCATTAAGATTAAGACTGAAGAAAGTCATGTCTTGATTATTCATCGAAATCTAGTTCTCTAGCTCATGCTCAAATGAGATCATTCCTTTTTGAAATATCATCAAATAGTATTAGAAAAACAAGAACAAGTGTATAAAATTAAAATAAATCTATTCTTGGATTCCATTGTCGAATCATGATGATAACCAGAGTTTTTATTCATTAACCAAAACAGAAGACCTAAAAATAAAAGCATGTTATGAAACCATTTGCTAATCATTGAAAGGAATCACACAATCCTTCATACTCTTGTTTTGAATTTTCATGTTGAAAATCAAGAAATTCAAAATGAAAAACAATCGATATAAGAATGAAGAACCAATGTTAAATTCACTTTCAATAGTTAGCATATTCAACATTATAATTTCTAGTGGAAACATTTAAATCACAAAATATTCACACAATTCAAAGCAAACCACTCAAGTAAGAAAAAATCAGAAAAAGATAAAAGGATTATCAAAAAACCAAAGATCCAGTTGATACAATTTTGTGAAGTTATTACATTACAAGCCATCCATCACACCAAAATAATCCATAAAATGATGTTCTCAAATCAAGTACGATACAGTCAGATGTCATGAAAGAGATGTTTTCAAATGGTCAAGGGGTATCCTTGAATTTATACAAAAAAATCAAGGGGACTATTGGGGGCCCAACAAATTGTGATTAAAATAAAAATTAACCATATAGATTCTGGAAGCGTAAGCGTAATTTTTTCGATAGATAATATCTACGAAGTACTGCATTATTTAATGATGTATATTACTAGCAGATTACTGAAGATGGGAAGGAAGGTCAAAGAAAACAACATGTGGATATGTTGGAAAATAAGAGTTTTTTTTTAATAGTATAATGTTATGGTATGAAATAAAAGTATATTTATAGTTGAGCTAATAGTGGATGAAGAACATAAGTAGAAGGTGGAAGAGGGGAAACAACGGTGGAAACATTTATTTCCACTAGCATATTTCATGAGAGAGTAGATGAAGAAATAAAGATAATAGTAAGAAGTGATTGGCATAAAATATTTTTCCAAATATATAACAAAAAATGGAGATTTAACATTTGTTTATTTGTAAATTGAGATATCGTCAATAACTATTTGTTACCTAGGTAATTGAACATACTTTATTATTATTCTTTGGGTGTTCTTTAAAGGGGAGGTCTCTAGAGTTTTTTCATCCGAATTAAATGTTTCCATCCATTTTATTTTAAAAATTGCTTGTGTTTTATTTTTTTAAAATTAACGGACATATCTGGTTCAAAAACTATTTGTTACCTAGGTAATTGAACATACTTTATTATTACGCTTTGGGTGTTCTTTTAAGGGGAGGTCTCTCGAGCGTTTTCATCTTAATTAAATGTTGCCATCTGTTTTATTTAAAAAATTGGTTGTGTTTTAATTTTTTAAAATTAACATACATATCTAGTTTTTGATGGTGTAACTCTTGAATTTTTTCCCTTCTCACCTCATTAATTTTCCCTTACTATAAAGGGTAAACTATCAGGTCCTTTTCTGTGAAATGTTAGGTGAGGCAGGTGAGAACTAAACGCAACCAACAAAACCATTTTTTCCTTTCCATGAACTGTCACGTGCTGTGAAGTGTTAGGTGAGGTATTAGAGGACTATGTGTTTGTTCTGTAGTCTGGAGGTTATGTAATCTTCTCTGTTTACTGATGTAAAGAAAATTTATTTGTTTATGTATGTAAAGAAAATTTCATATAGAGCACAATATCGTGTGCCAGACCTCGAATTTTGAAGCTCTACCCCCGTTACTATTTGTTTGTTTGTTCATTTTTCAAATATTTTCCCTTGTCCCTATTTGTTTAACTAAATTATCTGCAGACAAATCAGGTAAGCCATCTATCATAATTTATCTTTATCTTTTGAGAATATTTATATCTCTATATATTTATCCAGTTCATTTTTTAGAAAATCAAGTATTTTGTAGTTAGCAACATAATTCTTGTGTGTATGATTTTGAATTTTTCTTGGCCATGAGCCTTGACAGAAGATTAAAATTTACCTGATCTAATTTTGAGTCACCAGACATAAATGAATTAACATTTCCCAAATTTAAAATAAAACATGAAACAAATTGGTACCATAGTCTCGCCCAAATAGGTTTGACTTGGATGGAATCTGATTTGTCCCTTCCAAATTAGGGGCTTTAGAGTCCTTTCACTCTTTTTTTAAGATATCATGAGTGCCAAATGTGTCCAATCTTGAAAATTCTTTTAGGACTTCGTCGGGCACAATTTTAGCTGTAGAAAAGTGGCATACTTTCAACTGCAGAAAAGTGGAAAGGGTGCTTATTAATATGATATAAAAAAATTTATAGCCCAAGCAACCATTTCAAAATGGTACAACTAAAATTTTCTTCAAAAGAAAAAAATAAGTGCATAGTCCTCATCTTCAACTACAATATACTCTCCCTCTCGGTCCTGTACTTCAGATGTATGCTATTTTTTTTTGAACTGTTGGTTACATCATTTTTACCGTCCTTCGAGGAAAATGTTGGTGTTGTTTTTACCAATCCATCCTCCTCGTCAAGTGGTTCCAAACCATTACCAATACCAAGTTGATAATATATTGGGATGTGTGTTTTCTATAAGAGAGAATTACAAGGAAAAAACACACATATACAACAACACATCAATTGAAAATGAAAGAAAAAATGAGAGGCATAAAGATATTCATATAGTGAATGAATGAGTCATCTTCTTTGTTCACAATTGTTGGGAACCAACCTAAAAACTAAGAATACTCTTTTATGCACATGCACTCCGATTATAATATAAATTCATTTTGACATTTAATTTCGCATGCCAATCTTTAATACCTTAAAAGATTCAATTTGGCGGAGACCATGTAATGAAATCTATGCAGTCAAACCATTACCCATGCATCCAAAATACAATACATTTCCACCCTATTCAACTCACATGAAAGGGCTTGAAGCACTGAGATGAAGCCATTAATGTAACATCCCGCTCTTGCGACTGCACATTATTGACTTATTCTTTGAGGACACTTGTGTGCAAGTGATCCAATTTAGTATATGGTTGTCTGTTTCACTTATGGATTCCGATGATGATATTGTTGGATTATGATGTTATGTTATTTGATATCTATGTATAGACAAATACTATTGACGGGTTTCTCCTGATTGTGCAGGACACATGGCAGATTGAGGATGCCAATGGCATCAATGGACCACCTTGGACTCTTGATCGAGTCAGGGAATGGAATGTGTTGGTTTGGATATTTAACTTATGCATATGTGACATATGATTGGGGATATTATGATGTGGTTTATGGATCATTGACATGTTTTGTTGATCGATGCAGTTTGACGAGTGATTTCGAATCAGACTCACATAAGGAGTAAAGGGGCCATGCACAAAAACTAAATATTAAGGGAGAGGTGCGGCATCAGCCCTGCCACATCCTACTAACACTCCTTTCGTGGATTGAATTGTATTTTAATGATTACCTAGTTCGAGAGATCCACAATGACGCTAGGGAAAATTGAGATAGTCACTCACGAAGATTTTAAGGGGCACACAATAAGGTAGAATCCTTATTCCTTAGAGGCCCTTAGCCTCTCACAAGGTCTCCTGATGGAGTATTGACTCCAAGGTTTGGAAAAATACCAAAACCAATCAAAGGAGAGTTGCACCCATGGAGCACGTAGTGCATCTTGAAGGGCACGTCGCATAAATAAAACTTCAATAAAGGTGAGTGGCACCCTTGGAGCATGTAGTGCGTCTTGAAGGGAACATCACATAAATAAAACTTGAATAAAGGCGAGTGGCACCCTTGGAGCACATAGTGCGTCTTGAAGGGAACGTCATGATTTTTAATAAAGGTGAGTCAATGAATCTAGGTGCCTAGAAAACAACATTTGTTTTGACATTGACGGACTTAAAATAATTTTTAAATGGGTAATTTTTATTAATTATAAAATCTCCTTAAAAGTTCTAAGCCTTGTTTAAAAAATTGAGCCTAAGCCTAAAGTGGGTAAGAAGACTAAAACTAAATTATAAATTTAATAAATGGCGGGGGATGAAAAAAAATAAAGTTAGGAATTGAAAGAGTAAAAATTTATATCTAAAGATTAATTATATAATTGTGTGAAAAAGAATGCCAAATTGGAAACTAAGATAAGAAAGGAAATAAATGTAAAATGAATGTGGAAGCATAGAAAGGTATCTAGTCTAGTCTAACTAAATAACTTTCCTAAATTAAACAACAATAAGTTTTAGAAAGACGTCAATCATTAAAAAGGAAATAGAGGGAACAAAGGGACAACTAGGAGTAATTTTAGGAGTGTTTTTAGGTTCGGTGAGGGAAATTGACATTTGATTTAATTAAATTATGGATTTATTAGTGAAACTAAGGGAACAAGTGACAAGTGTATGGGGGAAACAATTCCTAATTAAATTATTAAAAAAATGAATTAAATGTGCAAATGGCAAGTTGTCACTAATAAAAATTCTATAAAGGAAATGGCGGAGAGGAGAAATGGATCTTGACTGGTATGAGTAAAGTTATGTTGCCAAAATTTCTTTGACTGGTTTTACTTGTGAAAATTGGGATACCCAGCTTGAGAGGGAGTGGTATCTTGACCTTGTGAGGAAATATGGGAGCTAGATTTTTCTTTGGTTTTGTGTGCACGAGCCCTTTGCAGTTCGGGGGGCTAAGGGGCAAGAAGAGTACCCCTAGCGTTGGCTAGGAGGTACCAGTGAGGTCTCAACGATTAGCAAGCGGGAGCAAGGAGGAATTTCCAGCTGCCAAAGAACATCAAAAATCCATTCGCTGGTTACGGTACTTATGTTATAAATTACATTTGTAATTAGTTAAATTTATGTATATGGATTTAGATATTGATGAATATTGTAATGGATTTCTGGAACAGTAGTTGGTAAATTTAATTGACATCTTCATTTGATAATGAAGATGACTGTGTGTATAATTTTTGCAAGTAGGAATGGTATGTGCTTGAGTAAAAGGACCAAGTTAAAATCCTTTATTTTCATTAGTTTTTACTTATTTCTAAGTTGCTTAAACATACATAACAACCAACCAACATACATAAGTTGCTTAAATCCTTTCTCCTCCCGACTGATCCAAGGTTTAAATTTAAATATATATTTTTTGGTATATAGGTTAAAAAACTTGGGTAGCTCGGGAATTTGGCGGTTGTTACAAAGTCTTAGGCGATGGAGGAGGTTGAGTCTTCGATTCTTACCGAGTGCAAAAACAATTTTGAGTCCAAAATTTTAAACACCCTACAACCAACCATGGGGCCCCACGTGGTGGCCCGTGGCTGGGCTACATGGCCCCTTCCAGTCACCCGTACACAGACACGTGTCAGCACGGGTTTGGTCCACAAATGTCTACCATGTCATCCACTGCATAGTCAACACCTGCATAGTCAGCACCTGCATAGTCAACACGCGCACAGTCAAAGATTGTACAGTTACCAGTCCAGTCAACCTGCCACGTCAACAGTATGACTTGCCACGTCGACAATATGACCATGCCACGTCGGCAGTACAAACTTGCCACGTAGGCAGTACAACCCTGCCATGTGTCAGTATGGCCTAACATGTCAGCACCTCTTCCCAGTCGACAATCCATGTCACCCTACCACGTGTCAGTACAGTGCCACATCAACACCTTTTCCCAGTCAACATTCCTTGTCACCCTGCCATGTGTCATTACGATGCCACATCATCCGTATGGTGCCATGTGTCGGTACGATGCCACATCAACAACTCTGCCCAGTCAGTAACCCACATCACCCTTCCATGTGGTAGTATGATGCCACATCATCAATACAGTGCCACGTGTCAGTACGGTCACCCTGCCATGTGTCCTTACGGAATGTACAGACTGCACAGTAAACATTTTTGCCTGTTTGGGAAAATAGACAAAACACGATATATCTCACCAACGACATATGTTTGAACCTGTTCAGGTTGCAATGGGATCGTGGGGATGAGGCCTATGCACGTGTCTGTTTTCAATGAATTGTAAGAAATTTGATTTTTGAGCACATTTTGATCCCCTGGACCAGGTTAAGGAACCTCTGAACCTCTTCTAGCCCTTGACTGGATGTGCAAGATATTGACTTATTACTAGATGCTATTAATTGATTTGTGTTAGTTTTTCTTTTAAATGAATACAAAATGAGAAAGTGGAATTGATATTGTATTGATCTTCTTTGGGGGCTCTTAATGAACTTGTACATCCACTTCTCCTTACACACTCCTAGAAGACATCCTTATTATGAAAATGAATAGTTAAGAGACTCGATTTAGATTTTCTTATGTGCTTGATTCATTATTCACTATGTGATACCTTATTTCTCATGCACTTCCTTTATCGCTGAAGATTTTAAGTGTGATAGAATAATATGTTGTATCTGGAAAATTGATTATTAGGTGAGATTGATGATTTAGTTATTTGCAATTGATGTTGGAATGCTTCATGGTGGAATTTGTGGCATTGATAAATAAATATATGTATGCTTTTGTGCCTTGAAAATAAATAAAGTTGATTACTTTGCGCCTTAACTTATGTCGCTGTATGATTGATTTAATATTTAAATCCTCTTGCGCCTTGGACTTTTGTAATGTGTGAATGGTTATTAGAAAACTATTTCATCATTAATTATCGTTGATGTTGTTGATTTATCATAGTTTGTTTGGACTTGATTGTGTTAGTGGTATGTAGACACCTCCTTGTTCCTCAGAACAATTGCCATCCCTAAGACCTTAAATGGTTAAAATCAATTGGAACCTGGGCTTGAGCATTTCTTATGTGTCTTGGAGGTCCTAACCTTGCAGGGTAGGTTGGGAGGGTGGTATCTTTATGCCATCCTTATGTTATATTTATGATCTTCTTATTATCATTATTTATCTCATGGTATCCTTGTGTTCGCTGATGACTATATTTATGTGATGAGTTGAGTGATTAAAAGTATTGATGATACTAGTTGATCATGATGAGTTGATCTTGCATCACCTTTCTTGATGCTATTTGATTATGTGTCGCTATTCGAATATGATGATGTGTTGATTATATGTGTAACATCCCGCTCTGGCGCACTGAGGACACTTACTCTTTGAGGATACTTGCTCGCAAGTGATCTGGACCCTTTTTGATGTTGGACCTTATATATTTGATTATGATGTGATTGACAGATGA
>JASDQU011402522.1:3554-14275 GCA_032191745.1 Picea mariana | reverse complement strand
TATGTACACAGTGTACAATCGACAAACCTGAAGGCCACCCAAGATCCTGATGAAAATAAGAAACAACGAAAGAAGGGTAAGGGGGATAAGAAACCTACCAATAATGTTGGTGAAGGAAACAATGAAAAGAAGAAGTCAAAGTATCTATGTAATCTTTGCAAGGAAGACCATCTGAATCACCAGTTCCCTCTGCTTGTGGAGGCCCAGAAGTTATTGGGATAGAAACAACTTGTCTTGTTAAAGAATCCATTTCTGCATGGGAAAAAATTAGCTCAAGCCTCTTCAAGTGCGGAAGGGGCCGGTCAGGGACCCCCTCCATCTTTGAGTAATCCTTCGTCTGTGAATGTGTACATGATGAAAGGTAGTGTTGACATAACGACTAGGACATGTGACTATAGAATGAAAAACACCTCCAAGAAGGGTAAAGAAGCCAAAATCCTATCTCTTCCTCTCCAGATTGAGAAGACATTGGGAGAAACAATGACACGCATCCCCAAATCTGCGTTCAAGAAATATTCCCACAACCCAAACACAAGGGATACCTAGAACTACTCTGTGGTGGAGGATTTGTCACAAACCCCTTGTGCAATGTCATCTTTGGAATTCCTCTAGAGATGCCCTTCCCAGAGAAAGGCTCTATTAGCTGCCTTAGGATCTGCTAAGACTTGTAATCCGGGAACAATCATGCTTGATACGACCGACTTAAAACCTTATCTTCCTTAACACGTAGCATTTCAGATAGTAGTGGCTTACACCACAAAAAATTTTACTCAGAACATTTCCCACACAGTGGTTGATGAGGATGCCTCGACATCCATGATGTCTTTGGTGTGTTGGAAGGCCATTGGCCAACCCGTTTTGTCTCTGTCCCCTACTCTTCTTACCTCTTTTGACGATCATTTGTTTCAACCACATAGAATCATCCCCTCTTTCCTTGTGCAATTAGGAGGGAAGACCATGTGTGTCGAAGTTGAAGTGGTCGATGTGTCTCTTGACTACAATCTCTTTTTAGGAAGGAGTTGGACCTATGCTATGCAAGCAGTGGTCGCGACATTTTTCTGGGTCTTGTTGTTTCCACACGAGGTCCAGATCGTGACCATTGATCAATTATCCCTCTCCCGTCTTGATCCTTCATCGGGGGTATCCACGGTCTCGATGATTGATAACCCTCAGCCAAACATTGTCAATGTAGGTGTTTGTTTGTGCCCACCTTTGATGGGTACCTTTGATTACCTTCCTCTGGCCGACAATGTCCATTACATGTCGTCTATCCCCGACCATCCCGGGGCTGAAATATTTCAAATCTCGTCATTTCGTACGACTTACTTTAATGATCCATGGACTCTTCCTTCCCCATAAGCCACAATGAAAGGGAGAGGGAACCATGGCATGGCCATGCCCTTGTCCATGGCAGAAGTTGCGTACTCCATAGTCCAGCAAGCTTCCGCCGACCTTGATCCGACTCCTGCACAGGAGTTAGATTTGATTCTCAATCCTATATGGGCTCAAGGTTCTCTCGCCGATACTAATTCTTTAGACTTATTATTTCCCTCATACGAGTTGATTATTGAGGCAATGACTTGTCCGGACAGATCCTGGGATGATCTTCATCACAAATCTTACTTCCTCCCATAGTTAAGAAGAGTTGAAGTAGGTGAATTCACTCTGACTATGGTTGGAGATAAGCCTTGTCCTATCAATATTTTGGCTACGCATGCTATTTATGCTAAAATAAATATGGCAACCATTGCTCAAACAATGCTTATCAATATCTCCAGAACCCCTGGTGTTGTGGAAAATATCTTCATCGGAGCGGACTGCTCCCCCGAGGAGATTTGAATATACATAGATTTATTTAAATAATTCTGCGACATGTTTGCCTGGTCTTACGAAGAAATGCCAGGCATAGATTCAAGAATCATCGAACATGAAATCACAACATATCCTGATTCTAACCGGGTTCGGCAGAAGCTTCACCCAATCAATCCTAGGAAAGCAGTAGCTATTAAGGTTGAAGTAGAGAAAATACTCCAAGATGGTTTCATCTACCCCATCCAATTGACTCAATGGGTGTCAAATATCATTCTAGTCAACAAAAAATAGGGTACGATTCACGTATGTACATACTTCCACAATTTGAACAAGGCCTGTCCAGAGGATAATTTCTCCATGCCATTTATTGACCTGATAGTCGATGAATGTGCAAGTTGCGAGGCCTTTTCTTTCATGGATGGTTTTTTGGGATACAATCAGATACAGATCAAGCCCAAAGACCAACACAAAACCGCGTTCATCTATCCATGGGGTACATTCACTTATTGGAAGATGCCTTTTGGTCTGAAAAATGTTGGAGCTACGTTTCAACGGGCCATGTCTTTTTCTTTCCACGATCTCAAACACATAGTCGAGGCTTATCTCAATGATTAAGCGTCATGATCTCACAAGAGAGTTGATCATCCCACACATCTCTGACTTATCTTTGAGTGATGTTTCTACTACCGAATTGGCTTGAATCCAAACAAATGCAATTTTTGCATCACATCAGGTCGTCTGCTTGGTTTCATAGTTTCGACAATAGGGATCATGGTCGATCCTCTAAAGGTTGAGGTGACAGTTCAGTTGCCTCCCCTGTGCACAATTCCTCAGCTTCAAAGTTTACAGGGAAAAGTGAACTTTTTACAGTGCTTCATCGCAAACTATGCTGAGATCACAAAGGCTTCATGCATTTATTGAAGAAGGGTGTTCCTTTCCATTGGGACGAAGCCACTCAGCACTCTTTCAAAGCATTGAAATGCGCCCTCACGTCTACCCCTCTGCTTCGACCACCCAATTATAATAAAGATTTATTATTGTACTTGGTCCCTGCAGATTCGACCATCGATATGGTCTTGGTTTAGGAGGATGATTTGCTCTCAAAATATGTGATTTATTAACCTAAGCCGAGGCCTGGTTGGACCAGAACTCAATTATTCCCACATTGAAAAACTTGCATTAGCAACAGTTCATGTTGTCCAATGATTCTGTCATTACAAATTGTTTCACAAGACCACCATCATTGCCATTGTGAATCCATTTGAATACATGTTGACACGACATGTAATTGGTAGAAAGACCGGTAGATGGATAGTTATCCTCTAGGAATTCGACTTGGATTTTGTTTCGGCAAAGTCCAAAAAGTCATTGGTCTTTGCGGAACTCATTTCGAAACTTCTGGTCAAATCAGGTGATGTTATACCCGAAGAGTCACCTATCAAAGAAGACATGTTTCTGATCACATCTACGAACCCATGGTACAGAGATATACTAGTCTATCTCTAGACTTTGAAGTTCCCTACCTCTGCTTCTTGTGATGAGCGTCGCCCTATATGCCATCAGGAAAAAAAATATCTCATACTCAAGGACACTCTGTATCGTCGAGGCGTAGATTGAATCCTCTGCTGGTGTCTCACTCATGACAAAGTGGAAATCATACTTAACGATTGCCACATTGGAGCATGTGGTGGTCATTTGTCTGGGTTGGAAATAGCCCAAAAGATTCTACGAGCCAGTTACTTTTGGCCAATGTTAATCAAATATTGTGTTGAATTGGTCAAGAAGTGTCACCTGTGTCAGATCTTCTCTCGGAAGATGAGGGCACACCTCGCTCCCATGTTTCTCGTCATCACAGTTGGTCCCTTCACCAAGTGGGGGATTTATTACACTACATGCAATCGTCCTTCCACAAGGGGGCACCATTATATCATCGTAGCGGTAGACTACTTCACGAAGTGGGTCAAATCTATGCCAACGTTTAAATATGATGACGATACCACAAATCTTTTTTTGTTTAACCAGATAATAGAAAGTTTTGACATCCCAAGAGAGATTGTCACTGACCATGGCAGTCACTTTCAGAACAAAATGATGTCTGAGTTAACATCAAAGCTTGGGTTGAGGACAGAACATTCATCACCCTACTACCCACAAGCGAATGGTCAGGTGGAAGCGGTGAATAAATCCCTTAAGACTATTTTACAGCGAACGATCAATTTGTCCAGGTCAAATTGGCATTTGATGTTGTACTTAGCATTATGGGCCTACCAAACGTTTGTTAAGAATGCAACCAGTTTCTCACATTTTCAACTCGTTTACGCCCTGGAAGCAGTCTTAGTAGTATAGTTATTTCCAAAAAATTCACCGCTTGAAGAGCATTTATTATATCTTGAGTAGCTCGATGAGAAGCGTCGGGATGCAGCCTTGGCTAACAAGGCTCACAAAAAAAATTCAAGTGTCAGTATGATCGGTCTATCCGTCCTTGTATTTTCTCTGAAGACGACCTTGTCCTAGTCTATGACCAAGATAAGGACCCCCTGGGGGCAGGCATGTTCAAACCCATTTGGTTTAGATCTTTCATTGTGAAGGAGGTTCTAAAGAAGGGCACTTATCATTTGGTGGACTTTGAAGGAAATTCTTTGGTGGAGCCTAGAAATGGGCTCTACCTCAAGAAGTATTACTCATAGATGGGTCGCCTTGGGTGACTTCTTGTAACATATGTATAGCCTTATACATTTTATTTTTAGATTTTGTCTTTTTGGTTGTATGGGCATGTCATTTTTTATGTCATATTTTTCACTGTGGTAGATGTCAAGTGAATCAGAGGTGTTCGTTGGGTTTGCGGATGACGCTAGCCAACACACTCGGAGGCTTGCTTCCACAACTTAGGTGATTTTCACACCTCAGGTCCAGTTTCTATATTCAGGAGGTATCTGTTTAGGTGACACCACAAACAATGTCGCTGAATACAACGTAGTCTTAGAGTTTCTTCGTGATTATTTTTCGCATGGTATCTCTCACCTCCGAGTCTACTTAGATGCTCAGTTGGTTGTGTCTCAGTTAAATGGGGTTTACCGTGTTTACGATCCTACACTACACCGACAGTTCCTTAGGGTACGTCTCTTAAAATGAAGCTTTGATTACATTACGTATATCCATGTTCCTAGGATACTAAATCAAATCACAGATACTCTAGCTAATCATGTATTAGATTGGCATATTGCATACATGTAAGAAAAAGCACACACATGCACATGTAAATACATTTGTAAAATAGATGTAATCCATAAGACATAAAAATATGAAAAATATCCATATATATATATCAAAAAATATCAGAGTATATGGGTGGGCACAAGTGCCTCAAAAACATCTCCAATCAGAGTCATGGGGCTTATGCCCTAAAAAATATACAAAAAATGCTCTCGGAATGTAAGTAGTCTAGCCTAGCTAAGGGCGGGGCCTGTTGGCCCTACCATAGTGAACAACGACGTTTGTCAAATGCTAAAAGAAATGGACCTAGGTTCGTGGCACCCCAACTATGTGAGGTTGCATCAACAGTGGGAGATCCTCGATCTTTACCATAGGGATTGTACGAGTGAGCATTGTAAGGTTTCGATCTACCCATTTCAATACTCTCACAGCCTTTCCGACTAGAGGCCCCCCTACTATTGTTGTTGGTTCAACGACTCCAGTGGGTCCTGCCTCTGGTCGAGGATGCTACCTAGTCCTCGAGAAGTCTGATGGACGCATTGGTCCTACATATGTACATAATAGATACGTAAGTGTCAGATACTCTCGTATATAAAAAAAAATGATATATATAAAAGGACATAAAAATTAAATAACTTTGAAAAGAAAACTTACCCATCTCTCCTCGTTCCGCTCTGATAGGTACATGCATGTCAGGATCTCTAGAAAAATTGACGTAGGGCTAGTCCTCTATTGTCGGAATCTGTCGTGACCACTAGTCAAAAAACTTGTCATCGAAAGCCTCGATGGTCCTCCCTCACCCCCTGTCATGGAAACAACATCGTCCATCTTCATAGCGCTAGGAGAGAGGCCTCATGCCCTCGTATAGTCTCTCGAGGACTGAGACTGTGTATCGTCTTGATGAAAAAGGAACAAAAAATAGACCCAAAACCAAAGTTACGGTGCTCCCATATCCGATACTCTATTAGTTGTCTCTTAATGCAATCTAGCATGGTGGTACTCCAATAAAAAATCTGTGCATTTAAGCACTGTACCGCACAATGCATGTGCGCCCGAGAAGCCTGATGTAAAGTTGTGGATCTAGTGATCTACCCAATAAGTAGAACTATCACTTTGAGTGATAGGTTGTTGATCTTATGTATAGGAACCTGAGAACCTACTTTCTCAGTACCATCCTCGCAATGGATTCCAATCAACTCCTCGATGTTGTGCGGACTGGGGGGAAAAGTACACAAGTTGACTGGGTCCCCTCTCCTCAAGAGACCAGTCAGGAAGTAAATATCTTCAGTCTTTGGAGTCAACGAATACCCTTCAAGCATGAATGCCTTTGCATCATGATGCTAGTAATCTATCAATGCATTTAGCAACCTGGGTTGTGCCCTCATAAACGGACACTGAAAGAACTTTAACAACCCACATTGTGACAAAACAACAATAGCAGCAGGGTCTTCGGAGACCAAAAAATCAATGTCCTCATGCTCCCTCTCTCTCCAATGCACATACATCCTGCAAAATGACAAGTGGATTTAGAGTTAACTCTTGCTTTTTTTTTTAACTTAATTGAGCATCTACGCGAGCTGTCTTGAGGACAGTTGCGTGCGCACATGGAAAATTTATCTTATGCCCGTGTGTACATGCCGGTTGTTCTTGGACAACCTACATACACAGAGGGATGACCTTTTTAAAGGTTAGCGTCCCCAAAAAAAGAAAAAAAAATAAAAAAATGAAAGATGGAAATGAAACAGAGGTTAGTGTGTACTTACTTGGCCCAAACAGAGGTTCGTTTCGTCCACTGAAGCTCCCAGAATCAACTATTTTGGAAAAGGGGTGTTTTTTGACTTTTGATCAATTCTCAATTTACAATGATGATAATGAAGTGCCAACTTTCTATTTAGAGACTTTTTGGCCCCTTTTTGTCATTTTTTGGACCCTTTTGTCATTTTTTCTAGCTTGAAAATCATTCAGTATGGTTCTTGAGTTTCTTGGGGGATGTTATGATATATGTTACTTTGGGTATTGGGAAGTTTTTCGAGAGTTGGGTCAGTTTTAAAGGTCTTTTGGTAAAAAGTCATTTTTCCAACTTTGTGCATATAAGGTAGGATTCCACCTCCACTTGTTGCACCTTGTTGTCTTTTTCGCTTTGCCATAGGATCGATCCCACGGAATTGTGACACAGAACCCTTACTCCTGCTCTAGAAGTTTCAAATTTAGTGGTAGATCTTACCTTCACATGGATTCCCTAGGTAGATCCTGGTTGCATTTTGGTGTCCATGCCATCACTAATGATTTTAGGCTCGAGAGTCCTTATTAGTTTTTCCTAATTACGAGTTTGAGCCTCATTTTCATGATTCATTATCACTCTTGACCTCACCCTCAAGACTTCCAAAACACAATGGGTCTTCTTTTAAGCCCTTTCAGATCCTCTAAACATGAAAATATTGTCGAGTGATCTTGTTTCCCTTCACGCTCGCTAAAGTGAAATTTGAAGGCACGTCTTTCCGACTGTAGTTTACCCCTTTTTCGGTCTAGATGGTCAAAAGTATGAACAAAGGTATACTCTAAGAGACCTGTTTCTCTAGAAGAGTAGTCTTAGGTATAATTTTACCCCTTTTTCGGGCCTGAGGGACTAAATCTATGAAAAAGGAACCCCCACAGAGTCCATAGTTAAGCTCTTTTTCAGACTCCCTAAAAGTGAAAAGATGGTCAAGTGACATGGTTTCTTCACACTCGTTAAATTGGTCTAGAATAACATCCCTTACGGAGTCCATAGTTAATCTCTTTTCAGACTCCTTAAATATGAAAATATTGTCGAGTGATCTTGTCTTTGTCACACTAGTTAAACTGATTTTGAATAGACATCTGTTCGATGCTAGTTTATCCATTTTTCGAGCCAACTAGACTACCTTCGAAAAAGGTACGCCAGTGGAGTCTTCTTTTACGTTTTTTCAGACTCTCTAAAAATGAAAAAGCATCGAGCTTACCTTCTCTAGGCTCGTTAAAATTACATCGAAGGATGTTATCATTGTGTCTTATTAATCACATTTGCATTCCTGCGTCTTTGGCCTAAGGCCGTCTCCATGTTTCTCCCAACTGAACCATCTGAAGAATGCCTTATACGCAAGCCTTGCAGCACTTTGCCTCTGTGTCTTGACACCTTGACCCATGGTGGATTTTTCCCGAGTGTCCTTTTCCTGCATATGTCCCCTTGATCTGAGCATCAATGTGTTCCCTGTGCTTGGAACTAGTATGTATGCGACACTCGATCCTCCTTTGTAATGTAGCATTCTTTATTCTTTTTCAATCTTCCTAAAATTATTGAAAAAGACAAAAAAAATCAAATATACCCCAAAAGAGGAAGGGAAAAGTATTTTTTTTTTGTTGACAACACAATGAGTCACCCTTGGACAAAGAACATCCTTTTGTTTGGTCGTCAAGCCCTAGAATTCAATATGAACTTAGGAAGTTGTTCTCGCTACAAAGAGTTGTGTCCTCTATTTGGTTACCCTTCCAAACATATGGAGAGTTCACATTACCTCCTGCATCATGAACTTATGTCGATTCCACGCAGCCTGAGTCTCATATTTTGTCATGCTTTTGTCCAAGGGAAGTCTTATTAAACTTGAGTCAGCCCTTCTACAATTTGTCTCTTGTCCTCATGCCTGGCCACCCCAAAAGACCAATCAAGTCCTTGTTCAAAATCAATGAAGTTCTCTGCACTAATCGCCAAGATCCTCTTGTTTGTTCCTGACGAGCCGTCGAAGACCTCTGGGTAGTGAATTTATACACTAATATTACACTCATACCCAAGTTTTGAATATTTTGAAGTTTTTTTTTTAGCTCTGAAGACCTCATATCCAGCCATCAGGCATCATTGGCTTCTTGAAGATGGATACCATACATGTATATATTTTGATTTTGATATGTAGATCCGCTATGTACTCCTCGCAGCTAGACTTTATATAGTTATGTGACATGGATCTGCAGTGTATTTGATTGGCATCCATGATTTTATTTCATCTCGAGCATGGGTATGCCCGCCTCAGTGAGACAAATTGTTATTTTTTGCAGATGGTACCTCTTGAACTCTGGTTCCTATGCTCATTCGCTTCATACATCGACGAATATTTGTAATGTATTTCAGCCATCAGATGCTCTTCTGACCTCACACATTAGCGGTCATCTATTATAACCCTAAATTGCACCAAACATGCATACCTGACATCAGGCCATCTAACTTGCTATCTTTTCCAAGCCGTCACTAAACAAGCTCTTCAAAAAACCATTGCTTTGAAGGTGTACTCGCCCTGCACCACTACTGCCCACATACACACATCTGCTGCCCCACTACAACCCACGTACACTCACAAAATATCGTGAAAAATGGAAAATTACATAGGATACTCATTTCTGGGCCATTACTTAACCATTTGAATTCCCGTAGCCAGTCACCCCAACCGTTACTATCTCTTTTGGCCTATAAAAGAAGGGTTTGGGGTCCCATTGCAAGGGGAAGCATGAGAGAAAAGAAAATCTACCCATTTTATCAATCCCCTTTGCCCCAATTGCAAATCCCTTTCCATTTCCCTAAGAGAATACTGAAGAGGAGAATAAGGCATGGAAGCAGTTGGTGCACGGTAAAGAGGATCCCAGGACCAAGTTCGAGGAGCAGTGTCTATCTGATGTTTTAAGTGACTTTTTGTGAGATTAATATAAAGAAGTACTTTTCCATCCCGCCAAATGATGTCTTAAATATTTATGATTTTCTTACATTTATTTTTTATGATGTCTAACCCACTAATCCATGTATATAATGCATGCTTGTAGTTTCTTGTTTGTCTTTTGATGAATGTAGGTCAGCCTTGGGAGAATATTTGCAGTCAAGAAACAACCAAGTGCAAAGGGATTGACACCAGATGCAGAGTTTAAGGTAGGCCTACCAGATCCCTCTCTCTTGTCTTTTATGTATGATTGTGGGGTAATGTTGGGATAGTGATTAAAAGTTGGAGACCTTAGACAGTTATCTCTACCTACACTTTAGACCCTTGGTGTAGTTCGTAGAGGGGTTTTCTCGCTATAGCAGGCAATGCGACGATGAATAGAATTATGGGTGCTTCCACTATGAACAAGGATGATGACCTTTCAATGCTTAATGTAACAAATTAACTTGAGGGTTTGGGGAGTAGAGAATCCAGTGAGATAATTCAGGGAAATGACAGGTTCAATGTCTAAAGGGTCGGAAGGTGGAGTCATGTCAGTGGGTTCAGGTGAATTGGCCATAGGGTGAGCCTCACCATATTCTTCAGAAACATCCTCAGATATGAACATAAAAATATTTTGTTCCTTACACTTGTTCCCAAGAAAATATTTGTCATCATAATTATAAAAAAGGCCCTTGAGTTGGCTTTCATCCATTTCAGCCTGGGTCAATTTCTAGATCTTTAGTGGAGTGGAAGGAGGAATTGGAGTGACTGGTTTAGGGCAAGGAATGAAGGATGGTTTTTTGGTTTGAGAAGAGACAACTTGTTGTGATTCCTTAGCTCTTTTAGTAGCTTCCAACCAAATTTGAGGGTGATCCATGAGGACGTGGGCATGGATCACATCCTTGAGGCCACTGATAAATCATTCTCTGGAAAAATAATTAGACATTCCCTCTGTGAGAAAATCCAGTTGCTCAAAAGTATCTATAAAGTCTTCCA
>JASDQU011402521.1:13788-30580 GCA_032191745.1 Picea mariana | reverse complement strand
AGCATTGTATAGATGAGTAATCTATTTCCTTTCGTTCTCCTTTCTTTTGAAATATCCTTGAATGAGATTATTTATGATTGAATTTGTTTGGGGGTTGAGACTCTTTATAAGTCTCTTTCTGGATGTAGGACTTCTTCCTTCCTCTTTTGGTGTGAGTATCTAGGGATTGATCGTCATCTCTTGCTAGTAACGCTTCACGATTAGCTACTCTTGTCTCTTCTTGAATGCATTCTTCCCATAGACCATAAAACTTTAGTTTCTTCATTCTGGCACAAATTTTTTGGATGAATGAATCCCAAGGTCTTGTAAGGCCATTTAGGGCTGTAATTATAAGTTTGTCTTCATCTATAGTATCTCTGATTGCTTCTAGTTGTTAGTTGAATTGGGATATTCTGGAGAAATATTCTTGGATTGATTCTCCCTTCTACATTCTTGTATTCTTGAACTAAGGTCTAAGATTCATCTTCTGGTTTATATTCTTTCGTTCATATAGTCTGTTTAGGGAATCAAACATTTCTTTCAGGGTCTTATTTGATGACACATAGGGAATCGAGTGATCTTTGATTGAATTTGCAATGATTCTTTCGGCCCTGATTATGTCCTTTTGGTGCTTTGCTTTTCCTGCAGCATCGTCGGGCTCTGACACTTCTTCTTTGACTAATCTTTCTAATTCATTCTCTTCAAGAATGAGGCCAATCCTATACTTCCAAGAACAAAATTTTTCCACATCGTCTAATTTGTCAACAAGATTAACACTTGCAAACATCTTTTACCCAAAGCTTGGAAAATGTCCAAAAAATGAAAGAGTTCAAAATCAAATTCTGAACTTACCAAGAGGTGCGCTTGGCTGAGGTGAGTAGCCTAGTGTTCTTGGATCTGAGAAAAAACAACTTTTACCCCTCCAAACTTGATCTGTAGATTTTTGGACTGGTGCTTCTAGTTTTTTGGTACCTTTGGTACTCTGGTACTTCTAGTACTCTTGTACTTTTGGTACTCTGGTTTTCTGGTACTTCTGGTACTTTGTGAAACTAGGGTTTCACTTTCCAGGAGATCTATCCACTTAAAAGTTGCGCTGAAGGTGCAAAAATGATCCTTGAGGGAGGGCACACTTTTTTAGATGGTTTTAGGGCTGAAATACGTTACCAAAAAAAATCCCTAATTTGCATGTATGGCAACAGTGACGTTTTTCACTTTTCTCTTATGAAAGATGGTCTTTTCATATTGGATCTGATACCATGTTAATGTTTATTCCATTATTATAGTTCTTTTCATTTCAATAGATAACAATAGCATAAGATAGAATCACTGAGAAATACACAATCACAAGAGACACATCATTTATCCTGGGAAACCCTCATGGGGAAGAAAACCCAACAAAACTTCCTTATTATAGATAGCCAATACAATGCCAAGAGATAACTCAAACAAATATAGAAAGCCCTCTCCCAAATATGCGCCTCTCTCTTTCTCTCTTCTCCAACTGTAGCTCTGAAACTTGTCTCTCAATGAACAAGTGAGTGTGTCTAAGTGAGGTGCTAGCCTCCTTATTTATACAAATCTGGCACGTGTGAAAGTGTCTTTTCACTGGTAGGGCCGACTTCTTTTTTTTCCTATTACAATTATATTATGACCAATCCACAAAAGGGGATTTGGTCTTTTACAATAGCTGACATGATCAATCCACAATGGGGATTGCTCCAATGAATAATATATCAAATAATAATCAGAATACACTTTGAAGTTACATTATTTCAACAAGTATGACACTTGCGACACTTGTTATGACGACAATAGGTCATCATTGAAGTGAGTAATTTTAATGTGTAACAGATTTCCCCCCAAAGTGTGAGGTTAGAAGACAAAAACTAATGAATGAAGTACTTTGTAGACTTTTTCGAGCAAGGGTATGGACTCATAGAACCTGGTACAAGCTACACACAACCATCAAACAAATATTATGACATGTTTCAAACCCAAGGCAGACATACCTATGCTTGGGTGATAAAGACTTGCAAGGTATGGATGCCATAAGATACATTGCGGATCCATAATTATATTAACAAAAAGGTATAGCCACTAAAGATACAATGTGGATCTATGCTTCCATGACATGAACTAATCGTAGCCATGAAAAATACACAGTGGATATACGAGATGACAAGACATAGCCACAGACCAATACAAAGTGGATCTATGTGACAATATATGTGTCAATATTAAAGAGAAAATCCGTTGAACCTGGGAAAAATACATATCAGAGTGATTACTCAACCCAAGTTCTTCTTACCAATCCCAATACAGTACAAATCTAGCCATGTGAATAGATGTACTGATCATGTCGAACATGGTAGAAACCACTTGATTATTGGTCAATGAGGTAAACTGTTAACAAGTGCAAGGGAAATCGCCATTGATGTCAATGATTCCCAAGGTACCCTAGTACATTCTAGAGAATGTGAATAAATGAGTCGAAGTTGAACATTTGTGGAATCATCCGATCATAGGTCAATGATGTAAACCTATGGTCGGAAGTGAGGAGGTCTGCCATTGAGGCATGTAGGTCCCAAGGTACTAACTAGTTTCTAAGTCTAGTTCCCAGATAATGTGTTGAAGTCAATGAGAATAGACTCGTCAAAGGAGGGCCTTGATGTATCCCCCATCAACGAAATGAAACTGACATACATATATAAGGTGGTGAATCATATGATAACGGACTGACATGGGTGTTGAAGAAGGAAATTTGTGATGGTTGACTCTCGAGGTAGATACTTCCCTTGAACACTGAGACACAACAGCAGAAACACGTCATGGACCAAAACATGATGATGTAGTGGATATTGTGACTTTCATCGGGTGACCCAAAGGAGTAAAGAAACTCATAGGATTGGTTCAATGCATAGGTTCAACAGATGAAAATTTGTGCAAAGACAAAGTGTCATGTTCAAGGGCGACCGTAAGAGTGACCTGTGATGTTTTCAAAAACTGCTTGGCTTGCTTCCTTCAAATTTCCCCCCATCCAGATAGACAAGTAACTCTTTTTTAATTTAATGATATCGAGGAGGGTAACACATGCTCTATATAACTCACCTTCGGTAAGTCCCTCTTCCTTTATTTAACGAACTAGAAGAAGTAAGGGTTCGGTCCCATATGGGCCCTTCAAGGTATGATTCTTTTAATGAGTCCAGAGAAGGTAACCTCAGTGATTTTTCATGTTTAGAGAGTCTTAAAAGAACTTAAAGATGACTCCAAGGTTTTCCTTTATAGTAATTTTAGTCTCGCGAGGATGAAAAAGAGATAAATTATCACTTGAAATATTCCCTTTCAAACCTTTTAACGAGTGGGAAATGAATCAAGATCACTCAACAAGCTTTTCATTATTAGAGAGTCTGAAAAGAGCTTAAAGACGACTCCGGGGGTTCCTTTTTCGTGTATCCATGCGAGTCCGAAAAAGAGATAAAAGTTTAATCGGTTGTGTTCTCATGTTTTTTTGAGTGTGAGAAGGATCTAAGACCATGCTCGGTATTGGTTTCATTTTTACACAAGCTTGAAAAAAAATTAAACTATGCTTGTAAATTCCCAACATAATCTCCAAAGGTTGGGATACCCATGGATGGTTGGTCTTTTTCCCCCAGCTTGAAAATATATTGGCTTAACTCCATAATTATTAGCAAAGGCTAGAGACATGCCCCCCCAGGCTTCAATTCATTCACCGACTTTGAGGTTGTCACCAATTTCTCTACTAAATGGAGAAAAAGGATACACATGGATGAAATGAAGGTTCAAATACGAGACCTAATGAAATACTCGACTTGGTATGATAGGTGAATGTTTCATTTTTTAACGAGCTTGACATGGTAAAATAACTATTCTCAAGGATCTGGGTTCAATCCCCATATTTTTGTTTCATTTTTTAATGAGCTTTCTAGAGAGAGGAAAACTATGCTCATAGTCTATGTTTCATTTTTTATCGATCTTTCCATAGAGAAGTAAAACTATGCTCATGACCTCTTCTTGATCATGGCTTCCAAGAGGATAATTCTCTAGAAGGAAACCATGTAAAGGGACAAAATTCGGTCATGGCTTCGAAGAGATCTTCACTGAATGGAAGAAAAAATCTTTGGAAGGAACACACGTCGAGGGTCACGTTGGGGGTAGGGATATCATTCTATAAATACCCTACCGAAGATATCACCATGTCAACTGTCAGATCTAAGTCATCTTCATTGGCAAAAAAATGCATGGGAGATAACGCCACATAATTGACCTGTGGCAGGGGTGATAATGTCTTCATATAAGAACCATTTAGGGAGGTCAATGAGCTGGTAATCAGGTCGGGACCAACGCATGAAAGTTGATCAATAGACACAATTCTTCCATTGTGAGGAAAATATATCACAGGAAGAAAAAGTGGACACAATGTCTTTCATGGCATAGACATAATCTCTCCCAAGGAGTAAATGGAAATACAAGGGGCCCTGGACTACCATAACATCAATAAAGACAATTTTCCCTCCCAAATTTATAGGAAACTAAGGAAGGACTCCTAAAGGGTGGTTGGTTCTTCTGTTAAAAGTGAACATAGTCTGGGTAACTGACACAAGCTGAGGATAACCCAAAGCTTGCCAAGTAATAGAGGACAAAATACTAACAGACGAACCTTCATCTATCAGTGCATGAGGAACGTGCCGACCAAAAACCTGTACTGTAATATTGAAAGGAATGTGAGAGGGAAGACGAGGTCCAATTAGCACACCCCAATAAAAAAGGATCGCCTCATTACTTGGAGGGGGTTTCGTGGGAGAGGGAGGAATTCCCCCCAGCATGGTAGATTATGTATCAATGAGAAAAACATGGGCATAATTGGTTTACTCTCTAATGGGAGAGTAGGATCGACTGATAATCACATCAAATTGACCACTTGGGTTTCATTCTTAAAGGGGAGAATGGGGTCGATAGCTAAAAAAGGATCGACCGCTTGGGTTTCATTCTCAAAGGGGAGAATGGGGTCAACAGCTTCAAAATGATCAACTGCTTGGGCTGCACTCTCTAACAGGAGAGTGGAATCATTTGAGGATGGAATTGGATTGGCCACTTTGTCAACTGGTCCAACTATGGACAAGACCAAATTGACGACATGATCAATTGGAATGACCAATGAAGGGACCGGAGAAACCACTTTGGCACTCATAAGAGGAGGAGTGGGATAGATCACGTTAGCACTCTTCAGATGAAGGGTGGGATTGACCAATGAAAAAACTGGATCAGTCACCTGGGTTTCATTTTTCAGATGAAAAGTGGGGTTGATTGATGATGGAACTAGATCAACTAATTTGGTTAGTGGTTCAACAGAGAATGAAACTAGATTTACCACCTAATCAACCGGACTAACCAAGGATGGAACCATATTGACCATTCCATCAACTAACGATGGGTTGGGGGAAATATTGCACTAACCAGTTGGGATTTGAAGCTTTTCCAAAAGAGAATAATCCTTGACCATATGAGAACAAAGGTGAGAATAATGATCACTTTTGCATAACATACAAGGAAATTTGGTAGTTGTCTTCTTCTTACCAACCTTAACATCACTAGTTGACAGGGAATCACCATCATGTCTTACAGAGGCAAATGATGAGAAGGACCACATTTCTAAGACCCTGGGACGGCTAGGGAAATCCCTCAGAAAGTGGTCACCCTTACAAAGACTGCAAGGGAATTTTAGTTTCAGATTCTTTTTTTTAATCTTATCGAACTCATCAACACTCCCAATACGATTAATAGTAGCTGGTTGCTTGGATCCAACATCTGATATGGTTGGAGGCTTGGTCCTTTTTGGGTTCTTCTTCTTCTTCTCTTTATGTTTCTTCTTCTTCTTATCAACCTGGCTACTTGATTTAAATCTTTCACTAGGCGAAGAAGGAGAAAGGGAAGGAGACTTAATGGGTGAAGAAGGAGAAAAGTTGACATGAGGTTGATGTGTGGGTGGTGTACTTACATATGAAGCATTAGGTGTAGTTGAAGCACTGGAAATATTCGAGATCATGGGAGTGGGGAATAACCAAACCGATAATCCGATGGTGAGTCTCGGAAGACTCAATGTGGCAATGTATGGAGGACCAATGTTTCCAAAATCAGGAAAGGTGAAAGGTCCCCTAGGACAAGGGGTTCCTCCATTGGTACTCCTAGGAGTTGATTCCATTAACATTGACTCGACCTAAGTTCAACTAATTAAAACAAATAACACACGCTATGAATCTAAGAAGCAAGCAAACAAACAAAACTTCCCATAATGAAACCACTAGTTGGTGATGAAATCCAACATCGCGAGATCAATATAGGAAGGGGTGGGCATAGAGAAAGTGGATCAGTTACGTTGGCAACTTGCTTAATGGACTTACACCTTGGTGCAAGCTTCCATGCAATAATTGTGGATTTACCCTCCAAGGAGCCTAAGTTAGTTTGACCAACTTCTGTTTCAAGTACAGTGACACTTCCCTTCACCGTCACCTTGTGCAAAACCCTGAAGATTATGGCTACTAAGGTCACCAACTCACAGTCATCCCCTCGAAAGGTATAGTCAATAATCATGTCCAAACGTATGGGCAGGATAACAAGTCTGAAATCCTTCAAGAGAATTGAGGACAAGTTGATCAGTATAACTCCAGAGGACCCCAAACAGATTCAGAGTTCATGAAGCAGCGAGGCCAAATCAAGAGAGTTGAACCTCAAGAAGAACTCCCAATATACGATATGACTACTATGAACGATTAAACCAGGGACAGATAATGTTTGTAACACTCCCAAACGTGACCTCGTGTGTAACCCCTGTGTGAGAGGGGGATCCCAAAAGGCTTATATGAAAATTGGATTTTCTCTCCCTATCACAAGATGCTAAGTTTGTTTGACAACTTTGAAAAGTTATCCTTTCAACCATTTCCAAAGCCCTATAGCCTAAGATAATGTAGGTTTTCTACTAGAAAATGTAAAAATGTCTAATAAATTTTAGTTTAGCGCTTGATTTTTAAGGTTGTTGTTTACTCAAGAGGAAAATGGAGTGGACTAAATGATGTTTTGACCAACTCTAAACCATGCAAATAAATGAGAATTCAAATATTTCACTTCGATGAAAGCTATATTACGAGAAGGAGAATTTTTTTATCATTCCTAGATGCAAAATGCCTCAAAATTTTATTAAACTCATCAATGTCAACATCTTCAAGAAATGAGTCAAAGAGACTGTACACCAATACATGATTCTTGGAAAAATTTTAAGATTTTAAGACTAAAAAATGCCAAAAACCATGCAATTTCGCTACATCAAATGCAAATTAGTTTCACTACCTAAAAGAAAGAATGCATCTATATTATTTGTTTGATTTTAATGTATAAATAAATTAAATACAAATCCTTTGATTCTCTACTACTTTCGATTAGGACAAAGAGTCCTATGCAGATGGAAAAGACACGAAGCAAAAAGGTTACAAACAAAGCATGCACTCAAGGCCGTGAGGTATGAAAGAAAAAAAGTAGAAACTTGTTCTGAAAAGAACATAATAAAGTATTCTACAACTAATCAAGCATTCAAGGAACACAAGAAAATGCAGAGAAGAATCCAATAAAAGACATGGAGAAAGAGAAATCACTCAAAACTACCCTGACAAAAAAAGAAGCTAGAAGAGGCAATTTCACATTTTTGAAAAAGGTTTCAAGCTCCAATAAAGACAATAGGAAGTGATAAGCATCAAAAACCAATCCAAACAACTACACAAACCAACCACAGACTCTGGGTAAAGACCTCTGCAAAATAGGATGCAAAAGACTAAGCAGAAGAAGGCAGAATATCCCAAAAAAGAGACTAGCAGTCCCTGTCTCAAGGGTACAGAGTGTTGCAATGCTCCCTAAAACACTGTAGGGGAGAACTTTCCAGAGATAAGTGCTCTAGTATGGCCTAGGGGGGGGGGGCACTAATCCTCCTAGAATCTCAGAAAAAGAGCCAAAAAATGAAAAAAAACTCACCCGAAATGCATAAACATTGGTGAAATTGCTAGTGAAGGTAGGAGAAGGCTAATGGATGATGAAGAAACAGTAAAAGTGATCTGAAAGGTGTGAGAAGGGAAGGTACATACCAATTAAATACAAATTTATTCCATTCCCGAATGGAGTCACCAATTTCTGTTACAGGAAAATCCCCCTGCGGACAAGTGAATTACCTCTTGGATCCTAAACTTCTAAGACCAAGATAGAAAGGTGATAACTTTTATCACTAACATCCCTTTAAAACTATCTAATCTAATCTATAGAGAAGAGGAAGAAGATGTACCTTTTACGACGTTTTGCCTCACCCAACCCAAGTTGAGCTCTGATCCTCAAGCTCTTCAACAAGTTCTGCAATCAAATCGAAGACAAAGCATGCTTCCTATTCTACTATGATTAGTTTGAAACTAGATCTATCCATTAAAGACAAGTTCATGTAGGTATAAAAAATCTTGAAGGAAACAGGCCAAGCACATGTATTAATGAGAAATCAAATAGAGATACTTACAGACCTTTGATGAAGCTGCAATAACCTCTTCCATCTCTCCTTGTCCAACCCCTTGCTCAAATGATCCACAAACAAAATGACTATGCTTCACTAATTATCTCCCTTATGAGATCATAAGTTTGATGCTTTCAATGTCTCCTTCTTTTCCTTATGATATCATAAGTTAGGTATTTATCAATTTCTCCATCCCCTTTTCACCATGAGGAGGCCTCCTTATATAGGCTTGGAGAGACCCAACTACCTTAGATATTCTTGGGATAAGTTGAGGATCTTTCTCCATCAGTTGTGGATCCTCCCTAAGATCCAGCCTTGACCTCAGATTCAAATCAAACTAACTTCAGAGATAAGGGGGATCTTCCCTTGATTTTCTCAATAGCATAACACTCCCCCAGAATGGTGCACAGAGCGCTACAATGCTCCCCCAAAGGAGGGAAAGTAGCGTTAGCACTCCCTGCTAGTGGGTAGGGGAGCGATGCCCTTCAAAATTGATTTTTAAGTGGTCTTTCTCAAGGCAAAAGATTTGTACTCTTTGTCAAATGATTTCTCCTTCTTTAACAAGTCTTTGAGGATGTCTTCAAGTGTTCCTGTGATTTCATTCGAGACACAACATAGGCAAGATGACAGTATGATATTTGTGACACTTGCGACACTTGTGGCCAAAGTTAGACACTTGTGACACTTGTAATGATGAAAATAGGTGATCATTGAAGTGAGTAATTTTGATGTGTAACACTCATCAACCTGAAATACACACAAAGTCATATTTTCTGTGCCAAAGCACCTGAGGTGAACCCATCATAAATCACCATGAAAATCTATTGAAAGTCCAACCACGGGTTTGATAATATTCCACACAACATATTTTTGTGATTTGGGCTCTTTATCAATCCACCATAATTCCCAACCTACCTGAAGTAGACCCCTGACCCTCTTGTCAAATATCCACACAGGATCGTTCTAAATTCTCCTCGAGCCGAAGCATCTCCCTCGAATCCCTATTGGAACCTCACAAATCCGATCCATAGGTCCTTCGTGAAAAACCGTGAGCCTTACATCTCCATGCGACCACAACCGGGCCTTAACGCAAGCACCTCTCACAACTCGAGAGTTCGTGAGTTGATGACCCTCAAATCCTCTTTCTCCAAACCTCTGATACTCGAGATGTGATACAGGTATGGCTCCCTCCTCACTAGCGCCTTCTACATATAATCGTGGGCTAGGCTAAACACTAGCACTAATCGCAACTCGCGAGTTGGAGAGTTGAGCCCTCGTGCTCCTTTTTTGCAAATCCTCGAAACGTGATAAGTCATCAATGGGTTGAATCCTTCCTAGGCAACGTGTGTCCACCACCTGTCACCCACTTCCACCTTTCTTTGGGCGCTTGTTGTTATGCCACCTGTCAACCACACGACCCCCACCTAACGGATGTGCTACGTGTTCGTACGAGCCCTCGGCGCTCAACACTTCACGACTTTGCAGTCGAAAATAAATTCTTTCAACCCCAAACCCTCGATACAGGATACCCCGTGAAGGTTCTGATCCAACGGTTCTCCCATGGCATGGATCCAACAGTATGGATCTCCTTCCCTGCTCCTCGCAACTCGACACTTAGCAACACCAAGAATTTGGTTTGCCCTCCAAACTCATGAACCCCGAATTCACGATTTCTTGTATGAGATCAATGATTTTCATTGATCCAGATCTAACATTCACTATCCTTTATAAGCTTTAGAGTATCGTAAGATACTCGGCCTTAATCCCCTCACTGCTCTACAAGATCCAATGGCCCATGGGATTTTGCACTTTTCCACGAAGTGTCTCCACCATCTGTTTCAGCTGCTCTCCTACACGACCTCCTAGAGGTTAAACTCCAAGTGCATTCCTCCGGAACCGATGACTATCGGTTCTTTGCACTAGATTTGACGGCCCATATCTCTTTCTCTTCCTTGTGCACTTTCCTACGTGCATCTGGACGTAGACATCAACGACCCAGATCTTTCCTCTCCAACTGATCTAACGATAGTTGTGCTCTAGCTTGAGCATGGCCTTCTTCCTTTGCCTTGGAAGATTTCTTGCTCCAAGAGGCCTTGGCCTTTGTCTCTGCTGCAAAGCCTATAACCTTGGCTCCCTCCTGTATTCTAAGAGGCGTTCCTCCTCCTGAGCTTTATTTCTCTAAACCTCAAGGTTCCTTCTAACTCTGCAACCTCTTGTAGGACCTTTGCATGAAATGGTGTTATCTCTTCTGAGCTTATCTGTGGCTCTGACCTTAAAGTGTCTCTGTCCCTTTCTCTCCTTGAAGGGATTCAAGTGCCCTCTGGCAACTTCTTTCTCAAGCACGCTTTGTTGAGCCTGCAGGGTGTTCAATAACCTTGTGAGTGTCTCCTCCTATGACACTTCTCTTCTCTTTGAACTCAAACAAGAGTTCCTTCTGTGCACACTTGTACCAAATCAATTCCCACCTGGCATATTTCTCCAAAATCCTCAGTGACTCTATCTTCTTGCCAAACTCGAAATAGAGTTCTCCTCAATGCATCCTATGCATTTGCTCAATGCCTTCCTAGTAGAGCTTCCACAGAACCCTCAGTGATTCTATTTTCTCTATTCCTTCCTCTGCACAGTCTTACCTCCAAGGTGTTCAACAACCTTGAGGCTTCTCCCTGGGTTTAATACTTCCTCTAGTGTGCCCTCCTGGCACATCTCTGCCCAAATTCCACAAAATTTAGAAGTGCACTCTATGCACTGGCTTACAGAACCTGCAACGTTCTGTCATGCAACCTCTTGCATGAATCCACAAAGAACCAGACTTGGAATCAAAGAACCCAACAGATAACGACTTCTGTCTGTAAACTACAAATGAAAACTAACACACATCCACAACATAGAATGAATACACACACGAAAGCATTCATCCATGAACTAATAACCCTACACAAACATGAATGTAGGAAAAACTACTTTTATATTAATCTCAGAAGGTCCATTTACAATATGGGTAAGCTCGAATTGCAACAGAGTCTCAACTTCCTCTATTTCCTTCTCCCTCCTAATCTCTATGCTTCTACTCTACCTTCTCTACCGAATCCTCCTATAGATACACAAGATCTTTTTACAAAAGGAGGCTCCTAGAGCTCTTCCCTCCATCCTCACCAACTCTCATTAATTACAATGAATTACATTGAATGGGACATCTAATTTGAATTGGATCTAGATCCACATCAACATGTCATCCATTAAGGTGACTCTAACTACAACATGCTCAAAGGCATAGCTTGGCTCTACCAGCCTTACAAACATTTAATACATTTTCAAAATTTGAAAAACGAGAGGGTTGTGCCTCTCTCCTTCCATTGAATGCGCACTTGATGTGTTGGATGGATGGCGCATAGTTGGCTTGGAGCGATGCTCCTACATCATATTCCTCTTCTGTGAAAATTTCATGAGCTCCTGCTCATGATCTTCCCAGCATCATTGTTTAAATCCACCTAGATCCCAAACAGTTCTTTGGAGTTGTCCTACTCCATTTCCTTGTTGTTGTTGTTTCTTCTCTGCTTCTATTGCAAGTCCCTTGTTGTTCGGCTTCCCTTTGCTGACTGCTTCTAATGATCTAATCATCAGCCTTCTGATCTCCTCAATTATCTCATATAGCTTCTCCCATGGCTGGCTCTCCTTTTGCAACCTGCTTCCCTGCACTTCTTCCCTGCAAATGGGTAGATCATCTCGATCCCCTAGACTATATTCTTCCTCCGTGGCCTCAACTTTCCACCCTTCTGCAAAATTCAGCTCTGTAGTCTTTTCACTGAGATGTTGCCCACCTTTCTCTTTTGATAGCTTAACTTCTGCCATTTCTCCTTGTGTTGGTTGAATTCCAACTTCCTCCAGCTTCTCCTGGGGCTGGTATGCTCCACTACCTTCTTCCAACTTAGCCTGTCATATGTGAAATATTTTCACCATCACCCTTCTCTCCAAGGATTCCAATTCTTCACACAGATCAACAAAATTCGTGTTGTCTACTTTCTCTTCTGCTGCAGGCTTCAGTGCTACAATCATCAT
Organism: Picea mariana; assembly: GCA_032191745.1. Taxonomy (NCBI): domain Eukaryota; kingdom Viridiplantae; phylum Streptophyta; class Pinopsida; order Pinales; family Pinaceae; genus Picea; species Picea mariana. The sequence goes on along the minus strand of JASDQU011402521.1, from coordinate 17,988 downwards.
CTGTTCAGCTTCCCGACTGAAAATTTTGAGCATTTTGGTTGAATGATCTTCTTCTCCTGCAAGGGAAAACATCAGTGTTTGTTCCATTTCTTCCTCTTCTTTGACAGTCTCTGTTGGATGTCCTCCTTCTATTGTTGCATCTGCAACACCTTTGTTGGCCTCAACTGGGCTATGTGGTAGGAATACCCAAATTCCCCTAATCATTAGAATTCTCTTATGATCCTCCTCCTGCATGGTGCAAGTTTTTAACTTGTCATCATCTTCATTCACATGGTCTGCAAAACCACACGACTCTTCACCTATCAACACTCCTTGCTGACATGAACTCTCAACAGAGTCTGTGAGACTGTCAGACAGTCTCATCTCCTTTCCCCTGCCCACCTGGAAGTTTGGGAATTTTCTACTGCCCACTTGGCAGTCTATGAGATCTAGTGATCCCATCTCATTGCCCACTTAGCAATCTGAACTTTTATCACTACTCCCCTAGAAGTACGCTATACCTCCTACTAATCTCTTCCCATTGCCCACCTGGCAACTTGAAAGTTCACTTCTGCCCACCTGGCAGTTTATGAGATCCTTTGCTAATCTCATATCATTTCCCACTTGGCAATCTGAATTTTCGTTGATGTCCTCTTGACAGTCTATGAGATCCTCTGGTGATCTCATTCCATTGCCCACCTGACAATTTATAAATTCATATCTTCCCTCTTGGTAGCCCATGAGACTTGAAACTGATCTCTCCTCCTCATCGCTAAGATTCTTCCCAGTCTCTAGTTCATAGATATGAACCATCTCCTCTTCATCTCTAAGGCTTTCAACATACCTCATCCATCCTCTCAATAGTCTTTGTTTCTTCCTAGCCAACAATTTCTAGACTAGCCACTTTTCTTTCCTCCTCATAAGCCATTCATACACCCAATGTGTCTTTGCGTTCTGTTGCATTTGAAATGCAAGCTTCTCCATCCTCACCCTCATCTTAGCAAGTTCTTTATCCATTTCATCTTTTCTTTGATGCTGACGGTTCTTCTTTCCACCGCATCCATGGCCTTCAGTAGCCATCTTCTTGTTCCTGTCTACCCTCTTGAAAAACTTGTTTTTATCACTCTGCAACCGTGAATGCCTCCAGCCTTTCCTATAGTCCACCTGACTGTACCATTTGACTGCTGCGTCCCGCAACAACCTTCACCTTTTACCTGTCTCCTACAGGCTCTTCTTCACCTCACTTCCTCTTTTGCCTGAAATATATGGGAAACTCCTTCTCTGATACCACATGATGCAAACCCCCAACCCTCTTGTCAAAGATCCGCACAGGATCGTTCTAAATTCTCCTTGAGCCGAAGCGGATCCCTCAGATACTTATTGGAACCTCACGAATACAATCCACAAGTCCTTTGTGAAAACCCGCCCTGTGAAACTTAACACCAGGTGTGAGCCTTATGTCTCCATGCGACCACAACTAGGCCTTAGCGCAAGTACCTCTCGCAACTCAAGATTTCATGAGTTGATGACCCTCGACTCCTCTTTCTCCAAACCTCTGATACCTGAGATGCGATACAGGTATGGCTCCATCCTCACTAGCACCTGCTACATATAAACATAGGCTAGGTGAAACACTAGCACTACTCACAAATCTCGACTTCACGAGTTGGAGTGTTGAGCCCTCATGCTCCTCCTCTGCGAATCCTTGAAATGCGATAAGTCATCAATGGGTTGACTCCTTCCCAGGCGACGTGTGTCCACCACCTGTCACCCTCTTCCACCTTTCTCTAGGCGCTTATTGTTATGCCACTTGTCAACCACGCGACCCCCACCTAATGGATGTGCTACATGTTCGTATGAGCCCTCGATTCTCGACACTTCATGACTTCACAATCGAAAAGAAATTCTTTCAACCCCCCAACCTTCGATACGCGATACCCTGTGAAGGTTTTGATCCAACGGTTCTCCCGTGGCTTGGATCCAATGGTATGGATCTCCTTCCCTACTCCTTGCAACTTGAGACTTCACAAAACCAACAATTTGGTCTTCCCTCCAAACTCATGAACCCCGAATTCAAGATTTCTTGTATGAGATCAACGACTGCCATTGATTTGAATCTGACGGTCAATATCCTTTCTAAGCTTTAGAGTATCAGAAGATACTCGGCCTTAATCCCCTCACTACTCTGCGAGATCTAATGGCCCACAGGATTTTTCACTTCTCCACAAAGTGTCTCCACCTTCTGTTTCAGCTGCTCTCATGTGCGACCTCCCAGAGGTTAAACTCCTTCCTTCGGACCCGATTGCTATCGGTTCTTTTCACTAGATCTGATGACCCTGATCTCTTTCTCTACCTTGTGTGCTTTCCTACATGTGTCTGGATGTAGACTTCAAAAACCCAAGTCTCGCCTCTCCAACTAATCTATTGGTAGTTGTGCTCTACCTTAAGCATGGCCTTCTTCCTTTCCCTTGGAAGATTTCTTGCGCCAAAAGGCCTTGGCCTTTGTCTCTGCTGCGAAGCCTATAACCTTGGCTTCCGCTTGTATTCTAAGAGGTGTTCCTCCTCCTGAACTTTATTTCTCTGAACCTCAAAGGTTCCTTTGAACTCTGCAACCTCTTGCAGTACCTTTGCATGAAATGGTGCTATCTCTTCTGAGCTTATATGTGGTTCTAACCTCAAAGTGTCTATGTCGCTTTCTCTCCTTGAAGGGATGTAAGTGCCCTCTAGAAACTACCTTCTCAAGCAGGCTTTGTTGAGCCTGCAAGGTGTTCAGTAACCCCGTGAGTGTCTCCTCCTGTGACACTTCTTTTCTCTCTGAACTCAAACAAGAGTTCCTTTTGTGCACACTTGTACCAACTCAATGCCCACCTAGCAGAGTTCTCCAAAATCCTCAGTGACTCTGTCTTCTTGCCGAACTTGAAATAGAGTTCTTCTCAATGCATCATGTGCATTTGCTCAATGCCTTCCTGTCAGAGCTTCCATATAAACCTCAGTGATTCTATTTTCTCTGGGCCTTCCTCTGCACGGTCTTACCTCCAAGGTGTTTAGCAACCTTGAAGCTTCTCCCTAGGTCTAATACTTCCTCTGGTGCACCCTCCTAGCACAACTCTGTCCAAATTATGCAATATTCAGAAGTGCATTCTATGCACTGGCTTACAGAACCCACAGTGTTCTATCAACCAACCTCTTGCATGAAGCCACAAAGAACCAGACCTAGAATCAAAGAACCCAACAAACAATGACTTCTGTCTATAACCTATAAATGCAAACTAACACACATCTACAACATAGAATGAATACACACACGAAAGCATTCATCCATGAACTCATAACCCTACACAAACATGAATGCAAGAAAAAATGCTTTTATATTAATCTCAGAAGGTCCATTTACAATATGGGTAAGCTTAGACTACAACAGAGTCTCGGCTTCCTCTATTTCCCTCTCCCTCCTAATCTCTCTGCTTCTACACTACCTTCTCTGTCGACTCCTCCTATAGATACAAAGGATCTTTTTACAAAAGGGGGCTCCTTGAGCTCTTCCCTCCATCCTCACCAACTCTCATTAATTACAATGAATTACATTGAATGAGCCATCTAATCTAAATTGGATCTAGATCCCCATCAACATGTCAGCCATTAAGGCAACTCTAACTACAACATGCTCAAAGGCATGGCTTGGCTCTACCAGCCTTACAAACGTTTAATACATTTTCAAAATTTGAAAAATGAGAGGTTGCGCCTCTCTCCTTCCATTGAATGTGTGCTTGATGTGTTGGTTGGCTGGCGCATAACTGGCTTGGAGCGATGCTCCTGCATCACTGCCACATCGCCAATATGAAATAGTTCACAACTCCTCGTTTGAATGGTCTTCTCCATGTCTCAAACCCAATACCATCTAGCCTGTTACCACCTGTAACCATCATTATAGCCCCCTCTCACAGATGTCACCTATGACATGCACGAAAAAAGAACAAGAAATATGAAACCAACTGTAGAAGATGTGTCTCAAAGATGATCCCCTTCTCTACATATCCCAAGCTCAGAAATGTCAAATTTTACATGCAGCTCTATGTGACTAATTTTCTCTAAAAATTGCTCCCTAGTTAACTAACAATAAAACCCTAGATGTTATCATTGAACAATTTTACACTGAAAATTATTGACTTAATTTATATGTAGCAGAAACACAAGATCAGAGATGAATCATCAACAAAACTA